>AYEL01069059.1:0-15227 GCA_000484575.1 Olivierus martensii
ATTTCCTTTTGACAGGATAAATAAATTATTAATAATAAAATAAACACGATGAATTACTTTTATATATTTTTAATTACGGATAAATAAAGATTTCACTATTCGTACGAATAACCATGAGAGTCACTGTATGTAAATATTCTGCATAAATATGCTTTACTAAATATGCAGTTACTTATTTAGTACTTTACAAAATAGCTGAAAAATAATTAAGCTATTTTGTAAAGTACCTAGATTCGAATTAATCTCATATTTTTTAAAAATTAATTTTTTTCATTCAAATTATTATAAGAAATTTAAAGACGGTAATATGGCATATAATGGATAATTTGTTGTTGAATTAATAGTGAAATATTTACAATTCATTATTTAATATACGATATCAAAATTTTATACGAGAAAACAACGTACATTAAATCCTTGGATTTTTTACTCATATCCACTCCAGATAAATGAGCCTTTATAAACATTTCTTTAAATTTTGGTATAATTCTTATGGTAGTAGCGAAACCTACTACAGACATTATAAAACTAGCTATAATTGGTAATATCATTGCTATTTTGGAATATTAAACGAATTAAAATTATCTAATAAATAACTTCATTTCAAAAATCAACACTTCCCATCCTTCAACACGTCTCACTAAAGTTAAAATTACATCATTCGTTGCTTTTAATTTTATCTATTATTTGATTGGATAATCAATGTCATGTGATGATAATAAACCGGTTGAAAAATCTGAAAAATATTGTATTGTATAAAAAATATTTTATCGATAAATCCAAAATTTTTAATTATAAATAATCACAAAAATTCAAAATTTGAAAAAAGCGGATATTTTAAGATTTTGTTTTATAACAGATTCTGTTTTGTTTTTTAACAGAATTCCATCGATATAAAATTCGTATAATTCAGAAATTCCTATTCTGGATTTTTTTGAAAAAATTCGAGTTCAGTTAATTATATTTTTTTTTTCTGATTACTAAGTAATAGAATTATTCCAGATTCATTCAAAAAGCTGTCAACACTAGTGATGCGGCCATATTGTGCACATGGAAATGTGTTTAGAAATGTGTCAGCTTTTTATCCAATGCGGAGTGACTATTTGAAGAATTTTTCTAAGGGTCGCCTCGGCTATCGATCATCATCCTTTATAGTACAGATAATCTCTACACAGGTGTGGATAATATAATCGCCAATGATTGAAATGTGAGATTAATTAAAGGAAACTCCGATGACACTTCAGCTGGATTATAGAGGCGGATGATCGACTGGCCGGGTCATATACGTAAATTTTCTTAAGTGTTGGAGAGGATTCGATTCCAAGACTCTTGATATAAAACTGATATGTTTTCACACTACCAATTTGGTCTACTATGTTAATTTCATTCTTTCAGCTTGCAAAATAAATAATAATGATAATTATCTCTCTCAATATTTAATAATTTTTGTATAATTAAATTTTATTTAAAATCAATTCAATATTATACGAATATTTTGTTATGTAATTATACCTGAATTTTTTAAATTTACCATCACGATCTAATCAGAATGGCTAAGTGGCCGCGTGGTAAAGCATTCGCTTATCATTTTGGAAGATCCAGGTTGAAATCCGAGTCCCACATCTCCAATTTTTCACAGGGCTCAAGCCCATCGTTAGCTCAAGCCATTGAATTTCATCCTTCAACTTTCTAGTTGACTTCACCAAGAATATTGATCAGCCTGTGGTGAGCTCTAAGGGCCGATTGTTTAAACGGGTTCTAGACCTCGGCCGCGGTCTGAACCACGGTTTTATAAAATTTGCATTGCATAAACGAAACGTCTTAGCAAACGCGGCTCAGACGAGGTCTAGAAAACCGGTTTCTAAAGTATATTTCTAGACCAGCCACTAGCCAGGTTTAGAATCTAGACCGCGTCTTCTTGCACATGCGTTAAATTTTCATAGTTTGTAGAATTCTTCATATTTAATTTGTATTATTACTGAGTGAAATATCATTTATAGAATATATTAAATGTTTTAAGTCTAATTTAAAATATTCTTCATTTCTTCACTTCGAACTTCCGCCATATTACTGACGTCATCGATAGAGCCCGAGATACTGATTGGCTGAAAATTTTCAAACGCTGGGGGCGCGTAGGAACTGTAGTAACAGCCAAGTAGCTTGACTAACCGTAGACCGGTATAGTCAAGGTCTTTGCAATGCTTTTAAAACCGCGATTTATCTGAACGCCGCGGCGTTCAAGACGGCGCGCCGTCTAGACCCGGTTTTTGCTGTAAACCGTGGACGATAGAAACTCCGTTTAAACAATCGGCCCTAAAAGTCGCCGTCTCCAGGTATAGAATATACCAAGTGTGCTATGGCGGCTTAAATAATCTAACCTATTTGACGAATTAGGATTGATTACTTACCGGTAATACGTTTAAATTTCATTTGGAATCGGTCTCGATTAAATGGGACATTTGATGAATCGAGAATGATTCCAAGATCAATATATTGAAAAATATGTAAATGTTAATCGGGAAGTTCTGACATATCTCATGACTCATGATTCCGTTCTTTCCCTATCCAGTCAATCCTATCAAGCATATAGATGACTTTTCAGGTCAACATCTATTAAGCTTTCAGAGATATTGGATTAAACTTGCTAAAATTCCCATTCTTTATTACCGAACAAAGATATTGGCTCACCAAATGATTTCATGGAAATTTGTACACTTTCATGGGATCCAAACTGAACTAATTGTTCAGTTGGTTCAGTTCACGATCATTCAACTTTCGAACCTTCGAATATTTCAGGAGGGATTGGACCCGGCTCATTGAATCATATTCTTCACTTGATGGCTGATTCCTTAACAGATATAGGCGGTCTGGCTGAAAAGTGGCATAAAACAAAAGAAGAAAATCTCTGTCCTCTACCAAGCGGTGGTCTCTAAACTTCTTTTTTCGTCAACAAATGATGCCACACTGCATTCTAGTAGAATACTATGTGGCGGACGAAACAAGCCCTTTTACAGGCTGCCCACCCCTGCGGAGGGTCAGCCAGATTGTGGAGGCGGGAATCGAGGGGCCGGACCCGGACCCCATGATAAATATTTTCAAGAGGTGAGATCCGAGACTCGAACCCGGGTCCTCCAGAGTGGAAAGCTGAAGCGTTTCCATGCGGCCAATCCGGACGACGGTCTCTAAACTTTTCTTTTTATCGTACATCGCTTTATCAGTAAAGAAAAATAGCACACACTACACAACAGTCATCCATTATTGACGAACAAACAAAAAACATATCCCTAAAAATTTCTTTTACACCTTTAGAGTGCATATATTACATTTTGGATACCATCCTTTACAATTTGGCTGAAGCCATTATGAGTGGAAGAAAAATCGGCCTAGTTGGCTCTCCTATTTAATAATCGAAAAAGAGATTGGAAAATGACATTTAAAAAAATAGAAATTATATTACATATTTTTAAAATTTTGTATGTTATTTTAGATATACAGTAATTTAAATTTAAATGAAATAATTTAAAAATTTTAATTTAATACATTTAAAACACATTAATTATCTAGAGCTTTCTGGTAGAAATTTACTTTATCTCAAGTTTCCCGCTTGATTTTTAAGCAAGCAGCATCGAGATGCAGGAGCTTCGACCTTCGATGGACGAAACGCGTCTTATCGCTTAGAAATAAAGTAAATTTTTCCTCGCTTTCTTTGTTTTTAATTTTAATTATTAATTCTTTAGCGTTTGATAGCAATTTATAGCAATACTTAAATTATAAATGTTTTAATTATTGTATTATATAAGTTTTCTTGGAGAAAGTATCTGGAGTTCTCTCGCAATCGGAGGAAAAAGCGCCAGCTAAAACTTCCATATTACCATGCTTGATTTTTAAGCAAGCAGCATCGAGATGCAGGAGCTTCCGTCATCGGAGGAAAAAGCTCGAGCTATAGCCTCCATATTATTAAGTGAAGAAGAAGAAGAAGAATGCAGGAGCTTCGACCTTCGATGGACGAAACGCGTCTTATCGCTTAGAAATAAAGTAAATTTTTCCTCGCTTTCTTTGTTTTTAATTTTAATTATTAATTCTTTAGCGTTTGATAGCAATTTATAGCAATACTTAAATTATAAATGGTTTAATTATTGTATTATATAAGTTTTCTTGGAGAAAGTATCTGGAGTTCTCTCGCAATCGGAGGAAAAAGCGCCAGCTAAAACCTCCATATTACCCCGAAGAAGAAGTATCCGGAGTTGTTCCGAGATATTGGCGCTGTTCCACATTTCCATTTCGAGGGTTTTGGCGCGAAATGTGATCAAAGAAACAATATGGATCTGCCAAAATTTATAATTCGTGGTATAGGAGAAATCGAGTTTTATTAACAGATGATGGTAAGTTTTAATTTTCTATAGCAGATCGTAAAAGTAATTTTAATTCTAGGTTTAATCCATTTTTAGTTACTGTTAGAATAAGACTTTATCATAAAATAGGTTAAAATAATATATATTTTGGATCTGTTCGTAAATTAAATACTTTTGACTGAATTTTCCTTTCTGAATTTTTTGGTTAAAATATGATCGATTGCATTTGTTTTAAAAATATAATTTTTATGTTTTAAACGATTGTAAAAATAAAACTGCTCAGAAACCGAATATTTTAGATAATCTTTTCTTGAAATTATGGCTTCTGATTAATCATTTTTGATTGTACATATTTATTTCACAATACAGTTTTGCTTATATTAAAAAAATCATATATTTTTATTTCGAATTAAAAGGCAAATTATCATAAATAATAACTAGATTTTAAAATTTACTTCAAATAAAGTAAATATTTTTTATATTATGCACATTTATCAAACTTTATATTCATATATTGTATTGTTTACATGTAATAATCTTAAAAGATATTGAATAAATATAAGGTAACTTTAATTAAATTTAGATAGAATAAAAATTTATTCTGTAACTTTGAATCATGTTAGCGTCATAAGTTAATTTTTTGCAATTTTTGTAATTAAATTTCATGGAAATAATTTTATTTAATTCTGATTTTAATGTTTTGTTTTTTATTTATTTTTCAGGTAATACCTCTATATTGCTTTTGTTTCTAATCAGCAATTTATCTATTTTTTTATTAAAAATGGTAAAAGAATTTGTAGAAGATTGGGATATAGTACAAACATTAGGAGAAGGAGCATATGGCGAGTATGTATTTAAATATTCAAATATATACAATAATAGCTGATGATTGAAGGATTGATTTCGGATAAAAATTATGTAAAATTTTATTACATAATTACAAATATATATAATAATTTAATTCAAAAATATATATGCAAATATTACTTAAAAATATTCAATAATAAAATGAAATCTATTTTTGTATTTAATTTTAAAATTGATTTAGTCTTTAGTAACTTTATAAAATTTTGATTCATTTTAATCAAAATCATTAACAGAAAGTTTTCATTATTATTATTATTTCTAAAAAATTTTTTCCTATATTAATTGCCATTCTTTTTTAAAAAATTAAAATAATTATAATTTATAATTATTTATTATAGAGTAAAATTAGTTGTAAATAGAATAACTCAAGATGCTGTTGCTGTTAAAATACTGAATATGAATAGAGTTCCTGAAGCATCTGAATTAATTAAAAAAGAGGTAAGTTTGAGTTTTCATTAAATTATTTTAAACAAAACTGAATGCCTTATTTTTTTGTTTTAACGATTTGTTGCCAGATTCTGTTTCATATATAAAATAAAAAATAATATTTTTTACATGTAGCCCTTGACTTACAATGAGGTTATGTTTTGTGACCCATTGTAAGTCAAAAATATTTTAAGCTGAAAATGACCCATAATTGTAATAATTTTAATAGTAATAATAGACAATGGAATGTTGAATCCTTTAAAATGGTATAATCAACTGGATTTGATACCAAGTCCTCAAGGTTATAAATAATCTGGAATTGAACTCATGCTCGGATATAAAATCATCCAGAATTGAACCTGGATTCCCAAGATGATAAGTGATTACTTTACTGCATTTTTAATAAAGCAAAGTATTTCTATTAAATTATACTGTGAAAATAGCCAATTTCAGAATAACATAAAGGCAATCATAAGATTAGAATATTGTAAGGCACGTGATCATAAGTAGAAGACTACCTGTATATACTGATAAACTTATAAAATCTATCTGGCAAACTGCTTGACTCATATATTAGACAATGATAAAACAGCACTACTTAGCATGTATGAAACGCATGTAACATTCTAATTTAGAATTCCTTTAGTATTGGAATTGTGCCTGAAGATGATCTAGGACCAAAAACGTTAGCAAAGCTTGATAAATGAAACTCTTTTTCTTTACTGCTAAGTACTGCTGTTTTATCATTGTCTGTATATACTGATTTGCTAATATGCCAAATAGATACTTAAGCCATTAATGCTGACCCAAGCCAGTTATTTATCTTTTGGACAGTTCTCAGGTCTGAAAAACTTGGATAATTTATTATTATTTTTATTGCTTTTATTTTTATTTTTAAATTTAATCCAATACAAACACTAAGTTTATGATATATAATCATTATTTCCAAAATACTGTAAAGATATATATATATTTATATATGTTTTATTATCTACTAATATTCCTGAAAATATATATGAATGTCAAATTATCCAAAAATCTAGCCTATTGCTCATATGTTATAAAGACGATTCTGTTTGTGGAGAATTAAAATAATTATAAAATTCCTAATTATTACTTCTGTGTACAATATGCAATGTATATGTGATTATTTGAAACATCCTGTATGTACAGTTCCAAAAAGGTAGTCACCTAAGCGGAAGATGTTTGGCTTCCTTACAACACTTACAAACCAATGAGATTAATTGGTTGAGGCCCGAATTTGAGTTTGTGGAGCTTTGGACGATTCCATATATTTTTTCTAAGCAACAGGGTTAGGTAGACTTAACATGATACCGCGTACAAACCGGAAGCGGTGTCACTTTCAGTTTCAGTTTCAGGCGTGTTTTCAAGTGTAGCGGAGCCTAGGCCTTAGTGACTATGAAGCGCTTTCTATTTCAGCCATGTACTGAGCGGTAGGGCTATTGGAGTGTCTACGATAGGCTGCCTATCCCCCTGCCCGTTGTGGAATAAAGAATTTGTTTAAAAATATGCTTTTGATTCATGATGCATGTAATCTTGCTGCTACATAAAAAAATTTTTCATTGCAATTATATATTAGAATACTATAAATAAATATATCATAGTCATGGAAATTTTCTTTATGAAGAATTCTATGATTATTTCACTATTACTTCAGTTTTTTCCTTCAACATGACTTTCTGTGAGTATTGCTTTTCAAGATTTGTGTATCATAATATTCAAAGGAAACAATGCTAAAAACTAAACAATTAATTTATCAGTATTAAATATGAACCAATGCGAATTTGATTAAGTAATAGTTGTCACTATTATAAATATGCATTTCAATAATTTGAGAATTTCCTATAGATTATTTTTGTATTTGGGATATATAAAAGTAATTGAAATATTAAATAAATATTTTTTTAAATTAGGAAAAATGGAATGTATTATTCATGATACTTCCTGAATCCTGATTGTTGTTTAAATTTATAAATTTACCAAACAGCTCTGATCAGGAAAAATAAGTTTAATAGAACTATTCCTATTAAATTTATTTTTCCTAATCATATCTATTTGTTATTTGCATGGAAAATATTATAAATATATATTGCATATATTGCTGCTGTTAATATAAAGTTATCTACTTAAAATTTCTATTTTTTTCCTTTAATAGCTAATATATATTACTGTACTTCATTTTAAAATTTGAATTATCTAATCTACCTTCTTGGGCTCATTTTCTCTGGATGTAAAGACTATATTACAAGATATACTGATATATCAAACAATGTACAGGTTTGTCTGGATGTTTTTGTTTGATTTTTTTTACTTATAATAAATAAGAACATATATACAATTATATTATTTTATCTTTGATGATAGATATTCTTAACTTTTGGTAACAGTTTGCATCTTATATACCAAAACTGAAAGAAATCTTTTATGATTATTAAAAAAAGTTTAACTGCACTCAATAGATCTATTTTTCTCTATTTTTCAATGATTAAAACAATAATTTCATCAGTTTTAGACTTGTCTTTCTTATCCTTTTGATTTTTGTTTTTATGAAATTTATTTTTTGATCATGTAATAATAGTTTGATATGAATAAAAGTTTTTATTGTTTAATATGATAAGAATTAACAATATTTGTTTTTATGAAATTTATTTTTTGATCATGTAATAGTTTGATATGAATAAAAGTTTTTATTGTTTAATATGATAAGAATTAACAATATTTTTATAATTTTGAATAATATTAGAATAATGGGAAGTGGATCAGCAGCTATGCCTCAACCAATAATGGAAAGATGGGAAGAAATAACAGGACACCGTCTTCTAGAAAGATATGGAATGACAGAAATTGGAATGACTTTGACTAATCCATTACGTGGAGAAAGAATTCCTGGTAAAATTGCCTATATAATCATTTTTTACAATATTTCTTGCTTTTAATATTACTATTATTATTCATTTTTAGGTTGTGTTGGTACACCTGTTGAAGGTATCAAGGTTTGTATACGCAAACCTGAGAAAATTTCATCAGAATCAAACAATGATGATGAAACTGGAGAGCTCTGTGTCCAAGGAAAAAATGTGTTCAAAGAATACTGGAATAAACCAAAAGAAACCAAAGATTCATTCACAGAAGATGGCTGGTTTAAAACAGGTAAATAAAAAATTTGTCACTGAACTTTCATGAATATTCATATACTTTTTAATATTTTAAACTGTAAATCTATGTTAAAATACCAAAATAACAATCAAACTACAGAAACATAAGATATATAAAAATAATTCATTACATATAAATCCAAAAATTATCTATTTGTTTAATATTGCAGGCAAGTTAAATCAATTAATAATTTTTAAACAGAGTCAAATCCTGATAAGATGCCACCATCTGTTCGGGAACGATTTTGACAATTTATCAGAAACACATGTGGTATAGAAATGAAAATGAACTCCAAATTTATTAAACTTAATAAAATACAGTTCATTTATATTTAGCATTGAACCTTAACATTTCTAAAAAACTGCATACTTATAGTATAGATATTGCTAAAATGTAAGCACAGACAGTAGTAGATTAATCAGTAAAAACTTTAATAAAATACAGTTCATTTATATTTACATTGAACCTTAACATTTCTAAAAAACTGCATACTTTACAGTATAGATATTGCTAAAATGTAAGCACAGACAGTAGTAGATTAATCAGTAAAAACTTTATTCTCAAAGTACTTTCGATTGCTATGCAATCATCATCAGCTTGATTACAATCACTAACTTAGAATGATTTAATTGAGTTTTTGTAATCGAGCTGATGATGATTGCATAACAATCGAAAGTACTTCGAAATAAAGATTTTACTGATTAATCTACTGCTGTCTGTGCTTACATTTTAGCAATATTTACTTAGTAAAGCAGTTTTATGTTTACAGTATAGTACCATATATGTATGGTACTATATAAAAATAGTGAGAAAGATTTTGGAAAGCAAATGAACATAACAGACTTCATCTACAGCAGTGTTTCCCAAAGTTTGGTACGGGTACCCCCAGGGGTACGGAAAGAGTTTGGTGGGGGTACGCGTTGCACTGAAGTTTGGTGGGGATATGCACTGCACCGTGCTTAGCTGAACCTAATTCTATGTTCTCATGAATCAAGTCAAGACAGTCTTGTGAGGCGTGAGATGGTCCAGTGTGACATGGCTTGAATATATCGCACTTCGTTACAGAGAGAACTTACTTCGTTAAAATACATCCATTTTTTTGACGAGGGGTACTCAGCGTTACGAAAATTATAGAAGGGGTACACATATGTTAAAAGTTTGGGAAACACTGATCTACAGCAATGGATAGCTGTAGATAACAGAAGAGCCTTTTGCCAGAGTTATGGCACAGTGAAACATTAACAAGACTTCACATCACATGACTTGTCGCTATAGAAATGATCTGGTTCTTACCATTTTAAATTTTGTACAACCTAGATGTGTACCAGGCTTAAAGAGACACATGATAAACTTTTAACTCCATCTCTCCCACCTGCTGGTTACAAATGAATCCAGAGAGCTTTTAATATATACAGTATTAATGAACTTTGGGATGTGAGTCTCCTTGCATGCTCCTGGCAGATTAATGAGGACCAATACAATACAAAAAGGAATATTTCTTTAGTTGTTTCTGTTGGTGGATGGTGGATGGCATCTTATCGGAATTTGCTTATTCCATTAACATAAGTAAGATCAGTTCTGCCAAATTTCTTAGCATTCAGCAAGGGTGGCAGCTTAACAGGATCTGATCTTGTCGGGATTTGACTGTATATCACAACTGTTGTCAGCTTGAATCTGAATTTCTAAAATTATAAAATATAGTTAAATAAAGATTAAATTATTTATAAAAAAAATGTAAGTATTATTAAAATTATTTTTATCATCTAATATTGTAAATGTGAAATATAATTTTTTATTTTTGTATTTTTTTCCCTAGAAAATTCTTGAATTCTGCCAATTTAGCATGCATTTTTATGTTGTAATATGTGATTGAATGAAATTAGTAGTGAAAAATTATCATATGAAATTATTTTGTGATCAGTTCTGAATATATTTATTTACAAAAACTATATAACTTGGTTATTTACATCTTAATTTTTGACTAAAGTCTTGATAATCCTTTTTTCTTTTGCCAGTAAAACTGTATCTATTGCTTTTCTTTTTGTGCACTGCTTCTAGATTTTCTGGATGCAACATCCAACAATAATCCTTCATTTTATTAACATTCCACTGATTTTGATTTCTCTTTTCCATCTCCTTAATGTTTTAATGAAACATTCTTTCTGGTCTTCATTTATTCACCTAGATTTTCTGGGAAAGTTTAATTTTCCTAGAAAATCTTGAATAAAATTCTTTCTTGAATATGCATTCAAGAAGTGAATTTTAATACTCATTAAGCAACCTAAAGAATTTTTCCAGCATGTTTTCAATAATGAATCCAGATGTTTTCTGATCTTTTTATTCTCTTCCTTATGAATTATAAGGATCCTGAATACATTTTCATTGAAGTGTTTTGAAACTCTATTAAAAGAGTTAAATTAAATGAATGAGAACTCAACTGCTAAAAGTGCTGAAGGTAAGAGATAAGATTACGAGTCAAAAGCAGTAAAATGGAAGATAATTATATAAAAGAGTTAAACCCAGTAGAGAGACTTTAGGGAGCTTGCAGGAGCTCATGCGAGCCCTTTGTTAAATTTGTCACGTCTTGTGTGTCATAATCATACTTTGACTTAAGTTAGTCTTTCTCTTTCTCGTATTTGCATATTTGAATGTACATCTTAAATATTAGCAATCTGGGGATATTGCCCTCTGAAGCAGGATAGGTAGTTGGGGATTTAGCATGCAAAAGAGTTTTTGAAATGTGGGAAGGGTGAGAATTAGGATCTCGTCTGATTTTGTTTAAGTTTTGTCAAACACGTTGTAGATAACCTAAACTTTAAACAGGTGCTGGAAAATGTTGTCTGTTTTCAATAAATTTATTGTTGGGTATCATATTGTTTAACATCAAGACAATGAGTTAAAATCTTGTTTAGTTTTCCATTAAAAGATGTCAATAAATAAGTTATTTTTACATGAAGGATTGGAAAATTCCATTGTCAGCATAATATATCGTATATTACAGAAACGGAACTATGTATCGAACTTAGGTTTGATACATAGTTCCGTTTCTGTAATATACGATGTACAGTTCATTCCAAAAAGGTAGTCACTGAAGCAGATGTTCAGCTTCCTTACAATACTTACACACCAATGAGATTAATCGGTTCAGGTGTGAATTCAAATTTGCAGAGTTTTGAACGATTCCATTTTTTCTTCTAAGCAACAGGGTTAGGTAGGCTTAATGACAGGTGGTGTTCAATCATTTTTTCCAAAAATTGATTTTGAGCATTTATTAGGGAAGTTTCAATTTATTATTTTCAAATTAATCTATGTTGTTATTAATTTTGACAAAATGCAGCATTATATAAAAACGAGTAATTAAGCGATAAGTTGTTGAAGCACCAAGCGATGCACTGACAATATCATAATGGCGACTACAGGAAGTATTTTATTTTATTGTTTTATTCGGAAATGTATACTTCTTTCTGCATTTGTAATAAAATTAAAAACTATTCTAAACTATTCTCATTGATAAAGAGTTTAATATCTGTCTTGACCAAATGATAAAAACCAAACAATAATTATTTCGTTTCCATGATACCTTAATCATTGGTTTTAAAAAAGAAAATATAAAAACTGAACGTGAGTGTCAAAATGAATTTTGTGTTATTGATATTAATCTATGTTGTTATTAATTTAATTTTGGCAAAATGCAGCATTATATAATCGTAACTAAACGAGTAATTAAGCAATAAGTTATTAAAGCACCAAGAAAATGCATCGGCAATAACATAATGGCGACTACAGGAAGTATTTTATTTTATTGTTTTATTTGAAAATGCATTAAGATGTTTTATTTGAAAATGTATGCTTTTTTCTGCATTTGTAATAAAATTAAAAACTGTTTCAAACGATTCTCATTGCTAAAGTGTTTATTATCCATTAATTGACCAAATGATAAAAACCAAACGATATTTACTTGGTTTCCATGACAACTTAGTCATCGGATTTAAAAAAGAAAATATAAAAATTGAACGTGTCAGAATGAAGTTTGTGTTATTATGTCTGTTTTGGTTTTCTACTAATTTTTTTAATAAGAGTTTATATTTGTGTGGAATAGTCAAATTTATAGTTTATGTTCTACCATATCTTTCTGAAAGTTCTGTATAAAGACAGAGTATAACAGATTTCAATTGTTATATAATTTACATATTATGTTCTATTTATTTTAATAAAGATATAACTAATTTTCACTTTGTATTTTTATTGTTTTCACCCAAAACATTATAAAACAATGGACTCGATTTGTAAAGATATTACTGTTAATCTCAATTTCTACAAAATTTCATTTTAAAAAATCATTTTTTATGAAATATTTTATTAATTATATCATTAAATGTTTATTTTGAACTGGTTATATATATATATATGTATTTGCTTTAGATTTACCAAAATAATTGTCTTTCGAATATATATATACTACTTATAAATCTAGTTATTATAATTCATAAAACATCACGCTGCCATTTTCGATATGAAATCTTTTTTCCATTTAAAGTCCAAAAAATCATGTTTTACATATTTGAATAGTATTAAATAGCTGAGCCAGCTATTCGAATATGCAGCACATCAAAGAATTAAGAAATAGTAAATCCTTGACGGGAATATATAAAAAAACTATATAGTTTATATACAGGGTGTTCCTAAAGTCCACCGACAAACTTTTAGGGCAGGTTCTACTTATGAAAATAAATAAAATATGTTTAATGAACATATGGTCTAAATTGCACCATTTTCGAGTTATAACCCTTTAAAGCTAGCCAATCACTATCGAGTACACAAAGTATCACGACGCGTCACGTTGCCAAGACGGATCGCATTGCGTCGCTCTCCTACTTACTACTGGGCAGTAAGAAGGCGAGCGACGCATTTTGGAAATGTGACATGTTGTGATGTTTTGTGTACACAGGTGGTGATTGGCTAGATTTAAAGAGTTATAACTCAAAAATGGTTCCATTTAGACCATATGTTCATTAAACATTTTTTATTTATTTTCATAAGTAGAACCTGCCGTAAAAAGTTTGCTGGTGGACTTTAGGAACACCCTGTATAATATATGGCAGCAAACAAATATGGTATATTTATATTAACATATTAGAATTTTAAAAAATAAATCTTTAAATATCATATATTCATAATTACCAATATTCAAAATTTAAAATATGATATTAGATCGTGTTATTTATTTACTCAATTTGTAACTAGAAAGTCTGCCTGGCTTGAAATAGTGAGCAGCTATTAGTTTTTCAGTTCAGAGCACTGTAGACCCATCTCGTGATTCATATGCCCCACTCCTATTAGTCAGAATGGATGCGTTCATTTTTAGCTTCCACTATGCACATTCGAACTGACAGACTATAACCGATCAACTTCCAATAAGTTCAGCCCCTGCGAAGCATGTGACTATATTTTTAGAATGAACTTACAAAACAAGCAAGAGTTGTCTACTATCATCATATAACTATTTTTTTTGCTGTTGGATATATTGCTCATGGGCTACAATAGTTGCATAAATAAAAAAAGTTAAACTGAGAAAAACCATTTTAAAATTTCTTGAAAAAAATGCCAACTAAGGCAATCAATAAGCAAGAGGACAGTTCTGCTCTCTGGCAAATTATTATTGAATTAATAGTTGTTCCAGTATTATTGCCAAACAGAGTTCACTTTTACATGGCTCAGAATTGTATTAACTTAAAATTTCTTTCAATATTGTAGCCCACGAGCAATATGCTGAATTATTTCCATCCTTCATTAAATGTTAAAATAATTATTTGCACACTTATTATCTTGAATTTTATATATTTGCTAAATATAAAATTAAAATTTTTAAACCTAAATTATCAAGCCAAATTTTTGCCCTTGAAACCAAATTTTAAGTTATTTAAAAGTTAAAATTTTTTTTGTAAAAATGCATTTCTTGCATTTTATTCTATAAACTATTTTTGTAATTGTTTGGAGATGATATCTGAATATGCCAACTTTTCAGTGAATGCTCTAAATCATTTGTTGAAAAGTTGATATAGGTTTAGATTTAGTTCTTAAACTTTTTGGACTTCTTATTGAAATTCTTTATACTTCATAGACCTCTTAATGTAATCCTTCATACTTCATCAACCCTCAAACATTTAATAAAAATAATAATAATATTCTAAAGATGATATCTGAATTTAACCATATTGAAGAAACTATATTTTATAATTTATATCAAAAAATGTAGGGAAACATTTAACGAAATTTTAAATAGGAGTCTAAGTGATATATATATATATCATTTAAAATTAATATATTTCAAATATTTTTAACTTGTTTTAATTTAAGAATTTATTTTTGAAGTTTCTTTTGTTTTTTATATTTCTTCTGAACTAT
>AYEL01069060.1:0-14430 GCA_000484575.1 Olivierus martensii
ATATTATAAATTAATTAACATATTCTTAATATATATCATAATATAGCAATATAATAATAATTAATAATCACAAAGTTTTGGGGAACAGATCAGTAAATGAATTAAAAAATTAATTTAAATATTTATAAAATAATAATTTTTGAGTCTTTCAAAAATGATCAAATTTTTGCAATATAAATTATAGATATTTTATATTTTAATAGTAATATTATTGCTATTTCTTCTATTTATGGAAGTGGTCTGATATATATGAATATGAGTAAAAACATTTAATTGACCTCTTAGATTCTATTATCAACTCCTGGGATCAATATTAACCAGTGTGGAGACTGCAAATTTGGTCTACCACTATAAACTTTGGGTACTAAATAAGTTTTATCTCTTTTCCTCACTTTAATTTTTTTTTCATTTCCCCTCTTCTTATTTATATTTTTACATTTTTTCCTCTTTTATTCCTAGTTTTATTAGTTGTTATTACTCTTTTCTTTCTGCAGTTGTGTTTTTTCTCTTCCTCTGCAGTAGATTCACTACGTTCTCTTCCTCTGTTACCATTTATCCCTATGCCATAATTTTTCTGCATTATTGATTGTTTTGCTAAATATTTTCTTCCCTTTCTCCAATCACCCTTGTTGGTCACTCTGATTTTCTGTTCATTAGAGTGCGCTCTATCTTCACCACTGTCATTCGTGTACCATTTTGTTCCATCATTATAGTTCTGGGGGCACGGTAGTGACCCGCCAAGTGGAGCAAGCACTTCCGTACCATCCTTTTCTGGAAGAAACTCAGGGTACTTTTGACACCTCCATATCTTTGTGTTGGAGTTGCCCAAGAACCTGAAATTTTTTTTTATCTAGAGTAGTTGGTAAACAGAACGAAACCTCTAAATTTCACACTTCTATCTTTTCTAATTCAAAAGATATATGTATTCAGAATTTCGTTTTTTTGACACTGACCGATTATCAAAAATCAGTGGTACTTCTAGCAGCCCTAGAAACTTGAAATTTGGGGTAAAGATAGTGTTTAGGGTACAAAGAAAGGAAAAATTAAAAAATCCAGAAAATCTGCATTCGCAGCTGCAGTTACGTTGACGTTCCTCATTTGCTGTCGGCAACCTTAATTGTTATTCTATTCTACAAATAATAAACAAAGATAAGCCTATAGGCAATTTTTATGCACATTAATCCAAAATAATGTATATACACCAATAACGGTAGAAGCACTTTCGATACAAAAATATTATCCAAAATAATTCATTCAAAGCCACCGAGAAGGACAGAGATAGAGAGTGGCCTATGCGAAAACCAGTGACTGATGTCCAAAAAGAACCCGAAGTCAAGAAAAGACGGACTACTCACAAAAAGATAGAAAATCCCATCAAAAAACATTTCATGTAAAAAATGTAGCCAAGTCTCGTGCCTCTTTATCCATAAAAAGTTGTGAGATATCATGAGAGCCAAGTCTAGCGCCCTTATTTACTCTGACACTTTTATTCACAAATCACTCCAAGTCATTGTATCTTTAGTTAAAGAACATTTTGTGACTTGGCAATTATGCAGCATAAGGAAGTTACAACTCACAGCCTTACAACTTTACAATGTTATGTGAAATATTAAATATACTTTATAAATACATACATGTTTAGTTCCTATATAAATATTATATTGTCTTATGCAATAGTTTACTAATAAACGTGACTATTAAAATGTAAGCAATAGCCGTCACATTCTCGTGCTGCGTAATTGCCAAATCACAAAATGTTCTTTAACTAAAGATACAATGACTTGGAGTGATTTGTGAATAAAAGTGTCAGAGTAAGTAAGGATGCTAGACTTGGCTCTCATGATATCTCACAACTTTTTGCGGATAAAGAGGCACGAGACTTGGCTACATTTTTTACATGAAATGTTTTTTGATAGGATGATAATTTTCTGTGTTGAGGCAGACAGTGCTTGTTTTTTTCTGTTTATACAAGAAGTCTCCAACTTATGACAGGTTGCATTAAAAAAATTCTTAATTCAAATCTGACATAACTCTGAACACAATTTTTTATAGGTACAATGTTATAAATGAGGTTATGTTCCCAATCATCAAAATTCAGAATATTCAATATGCTTTAAAAAGTAGTAGCATACAGTAATGTTGAATAAATGCTGTTTATTCATTAAAATTAGTACCTACTAGAATTTTATATTGGTAAAACTAAAGAAAACATAATATAAAAATAAAGATGGATTGTTTAAATTATTTTCCTGTACCCAAGTGTCTAGTATCAGTTACATGGAACACTTTGAAGAATCTGGGTTCAATTCTGACTTACATATTGTTTTTTATAAGAGTCCAAGGCTGATGGATGAATCCCATCCATCAGCCTTCTGGATGATCCTGCTATAGGTACTGGATAATCTCTAGGGTCAAAAAATGGCTGTTTCCAAAAATATCCATTATTGGTTTAATTCAAACTAACTTAATCAAGTTTCTAGCAAATATAAGCAATTATTTTTAATACTTCTCAATCACTGGCTGAGTACTACATAATGATATCCATTCCAGACTCACCATGAACTTCCTACATTTGTGTTAGAAGTAGGACTTTATAGTAAGTGAATCAATGCCTGAGCCAAATCCATCAAAAATTTTTCAGAAATATGAAATCTAAATTTCATATTTCCATGCATTTAAGATGGGGTTGAATTTGGACACACAAAAAATCTGGAATGTTGAGACCTGAAATTAAATATGAATATGCATGGTGGAAATACAACACACTTCAATTTTGGCAACAACTCAGCCATCCAATCAATTGGCTGTCATTATTGCAAAATCATTGATGGAATCTATCACAAGTATGGATTTTCATCATAAATAATCACAGTCATAAGTACAGATTATTGTAGGTTGGGAACCTCCTGTTTATGTAATGTTTTGTTAGCTTTGCATGATTAAGATTTAGTTTAATTTATATCATTATTTAATTCCTTTTGTTTTTTTTTTGCATGCTACATAAATAATTATATAATGTTAAATATAAAGTTCTAAGTTATATTAATTTCTATCATTTTTAGAAAAATATAGTTAAACATATATATAATTAATATTCTTGTAGATTTGTGTCCATCGTATGCTGAGTCATGAGAATATAATTAAATTTTATGGTCAGCGTCAAGAAAATGATTTGCAATATATATTTCTTGAATATGCTTCAGGAGGTGAATTGTTTGATCGAATAGGTATATATTACTATTAAATATATATTTAAAAAGAAATGTTTCATATAGCATATAATGGTAATAATAATAAATATTAAACATTTATTATTAACAATAATATATAATAATTTTACATTTAAAAACAAAGCACTAATTGCATTTAAAAAATAATGATAAACATTTTCTTCCATTTAAATAATATTGTTACATTGAATTCTCAATCAGAATGAAAATAAAACTCTTCAATATAATAGTCAAATAATAGAAGCAATTTAAGCATAAATATAGAATGATAAAATATTTCATTACACAATATTACCGAATTTGTATTGATTCTTTTTATAAAGGCTATGCAAAAGTTTATAATTTCTAGTTTTGATGATTTGTCTGGAAATCAACCTCCAGTGAGCTGGTAAAGAAAACAAGAAGAAAGAGGAAAAATTTATTATATACATATATTCCTTACATATCTACACTATTTTTTAGCATATTCATCATGTGAAGTGAGGCATTTGTCGTAGTGTTGCACAAGCTTTTGTATGTCCTCATCATAGATAGTTGCTGCCTGGGCTCCTTTTGCACTTGTTTTCTTTTGTTGATCTCAAATTGCAGTATTCTCAATCATACTTTCATGTTTGAAAGTGTGGTTGAGAAAACAAATGAAAATCACATGGTGTAAGGTCCAGATTATAGGTTGAGTGATTGAGCAACTCCCATCAGAATTGCTGAGTAGTCTTTTCATGCATGCTGCTGTGTGTATGTTTATGTTGTCATGAAGGAGGATTATGCCTGATCTCAATATGCCTCACCTCTTGTTCTGAATTGTCCTCTGAAGTTTCTTAAGAGTTTTGCAGTAAATCTCTGAAGTGACGATCATCCCTAGAACCATGAATTCAGTCAGCAATACTATTTTTTGGTCCCAGGACACTAACTATAAGCTTTTTGTTGGACAAAGATTATTTAAATTTCTCACCCTTTACTCACAAAGTTTTGTCCATACACTTGAACTTTCTCTGATGAATTTCAATTGCATTGTCTCTCTCAGCTTGCAAAAATCAAATAACAGGATGAATTTCCCATTTGATTAGAAGTTCAATGGTGATGCCTATATTTACTTGTTCACTACAGGAATAGGACTAGATGAAATACCCTTAATGGTTGTTTAGAAGTAGCCAACTGATTGCTGATTGTGCCTGCACAAACATGACAAATAAATTTTGTTTATAAGCCAGAGATTGATTTCCAGATATTACTATATTACATATAAAGTAATATCCTGAAGTTACATGATAGATGGATCCGACGAAAATTGCTTAAGTCGAATTCGCGTAAGTCGGTACAATTTTGCATATAAATACATATAAATTTTGTTTAATTGGGGCCAAGGACTAACAAAAACACTAGTTTAGAAGAAAAATATTTAATAAAGTTGGAGGTCTTTATACATATTAATACAAAATATAAAAAAAAAATGAGTTACATAAAAAAGTTATTTCAATGTCAATGGCTTCATAAAATCTAACAAATTCATCTGATGACACAATGCCTTTTTTTTCATGCAGAATTTCTACTTAGCAAGCTAATAATTTTTTTAATTCCTTGCTTTGTGGTTATATAACATTCTTCATTGGAATCTGTTTTCTAAAATTTTTAAACTCTTTTCAATTGAGCTGAGACCTTCTGTCAAGCTTGCAATTGTCATGTGCTTTTCTGGTGGAACTGGGTCTGAAATGTTGGATACTTCACTGATGTTTTGCTCACATATCTCTATGAGCTCACTGATTGTCATCCTGACTATGTGAATCCAACAGCTCGTTGACATCATCACCATTGACTTCCAAATCTAATTGCCTGGCAAGATTAATAACTTCTATCACATGAGCAACATGATCAGTTCTGATGTTGTTTCCATCTCGTTTTTGAAAAATATGGACAAAGTTTCTTCCAGACACCATTCAATGTTTTTCTGGAAATTTCACTCCAAGATTTTCCAATAATTCTTATGGCATCTAAAACATTGAATTGTTTCCAAAAGTCTTTAACAGATAGCTCATTGTTTTGCCTCATAGCTTCATTCAGATGTGCAAATGAATATCTTGTATAGTAAGTCTTGAATGTTTTGATGACACCCTGGTCCATTGATTGAAGCAAGCTGATTGTGTTTGGAGGCAAAAAAATACTTTCACACGTGGGTTGAAATCAATTAGGGTGGCAGGAGGGTGACCAGGTGTATTGTCAATAAGAAGCATCACTTTAAATGGAATCTATTTAGACTTTCAATAACGTTCGACTTTGGGTATGAAGTGGTGACCAAACCAGTCCTCAAAAATGGAAGCTGTTACCCAAGCTTTATGATTTGACTTCCAAATAACTGGTAAACTAATTTTTTGATATATTTTCTAAGGCTCTCGAGTTTTCAGAGCAATGAATTAAGAGAGGTTTTAATTTGCAATCACCAACTACATTCCTGCCAACCATCACTGTCAGTCAGTCTTTAGAAACCTTAAAGCCTGGAAAGTTTTTCTTCATATGCAAAAAAAATGTTCTTTTTGGCATCTTCTTCCAGAACAGGCCAGTTTCATCCACATTAATACATTTCACTGCTACAGTCACCTTCTTCTATCATAGCCTTGAGTGTCTCAGGAAAAGAAGAAGCAGCTTCTTTATTGGCACTTGCTGCCTCTCCATTCTCCGAGATGCTGTGCCAATTACCTCAAGTTTTAAATTGGTTGAACCAACCATTACTAGCTACAAAGTTTTCATCTTTGCTCACCTTCCCAGCTTCTTTTTTCAACCTGAATTTGATTATAAGTTAAAGACTACCTGTATATTGCTGTTAAATTTATGCCAAATTTTGATTTGTCTGTAATAATTCTGTAAATGCATTGTTATTCTCACTTAAATGCTGATATTTAGTACAAATAATGTAAACATGTCAAATTATTTTGTGATAAAATAATTTTATTAATTACAGTTATTACATTTATACAATTGTTTTACTTTTATAAAATATCAAAAATCAAGATGATCATTTTTTATTATGAAAAATTTAGATATGAAATAACAAATATATATTTTCATAATTTATATTTATTATTATTGACATTGATAAACTATAAAATAATGCAATAAGCATTACATAATGATAAATTTTTAATATGTTATTGGAAAATTTCTGGGTTAAATATGATAGAAATTATGGGCTTATTTTTGATAAATACAATGTAATCATTCAGCATTTTCAAATTGAAAATGATAACTTTTTGTTCTTTTTAAATTGTTTATATCTTTGTGTGTCTATTTACAATCATTGTTTAAAAATTTATGAATTAATATTAATATGATTGAATAGAAAATGTATATTATAAATCTGTAAGTAAGGAACAATGAAAAAAATATTGTACAGTTGATTCTCGTTACACGATTCATGGTAGTTATGTTCTGTAAATTCTTTGCGAATACTGAACCATTGTGCCTATGGGAAATATAGAGTTAGATTCTTGCAAACCTTTCTTCCCAACATTTTCATCCTTGGTTTATGTGTATTTTTCTGTGATTTGATGTGTATTACAATACTTACAAATAATTACAGTATGTGCACTGTACAGTACTATATACAGTATTATAATTACAGTAATCTTTATTTAATTTTTTAAAACACTGTGTATTTTTTGTTTAAAGACACATTATTTAATGTGTATTACAGTACTTACAAATAATTACAGAGTAGCAGTGTACAGTACTATATACAGTATTATAATTACAGTAATCTTTATTTAATTTTTTAAAACACTATGTAGTAAAAAAAAATTTATTTTTGATTGATAGTTTTTTGATGTTGCAAGATGTTTGATGTGACGTTGTCTTTCTGAACTGCGTTGAAAACCTGTGTCGAAAATTTGCTTCAGCCTTGTTTGCATCGCTTTTTGCCTCAGATCTTCTAAAATTTCGGTGTAAGGAGCAAATGCGCAGGAAGTTAGGTGCTTAAATTTGAGGCTGCATTCAAGCATAGGGTCACATTCTTCTATGAAACCTGCGGACGATATGAACAGGCTTTTGGCCTACCTGCGGTCTGTGGAAGCAAGGATAGGTATTGAGAAATTTTCCTGCAAAGCGATTCAGAGACCACATTTGATAACAAACAACTTCCTTTCTCCCTCTCTCTCCAGAGAGAAAGAGAAAGGGTGTACATTGGTAACAGTATTTTCGCCGCTCAGTAGGAGTCCGCGAATGATGATTTTGTGGTTACAAATAAATTTTCGCGAATACGGAATCCGCGAATAACGAGAATTGACTGTATATTTCAAATCTGTTCATTTGAGTGAGGACGTTTGCAAAAAAGAGAATTCCTCCTCCTAAATCCCTTGATTTTGATCCGACTGCATCAAAGATTTAGAAGACTTTTTAAATAGTTTAGATATATTTATGTTCCAAATTCAGTACAAAATAACCGAACGATGTGATCTGTAGCGAAGAACAACAATACCTATGAGAAGGGAAAAAAAAACATTTTTGATAGTTTTTACTGTATTTTTAAACAGCGCTAGTTCATTTATTAATTTCTATTAATATCTTCTCAAATTTAAAGTTTAATTTCATTTTAAACTTCAATTTTGACAAATCTACTGTATGTTATAGTAAATATTTTTTTCAAATATAAATATAATATCAGAATAATAATGCTTAACATAAAACCAAAGTCACAGCAAGATGAATTTTGGTTGAGCTGATCAAATATAAATATAATATAATAGAATAATAATGCTTAACATAAAACCAAAGTCACAGCAAGATGAATTTTGGTTGAGCTGGTTCGTATAATAAGAAACAATCATTGACTTACGTAATTGTGGAGAACTCATTGATTACTTGGCTTAGAGTCACTGCTGTGTTTCTAAATATCTAAAATCTTTTTAGATCATATCATTCAGATGCATAAATAGTTTCGAAGATATTGTACGAGTATTTTAAAGCTTCTAACAGTTCCATGCTTGCTTCGATCAGTAACCAACTTGTAAAAAAATCATTTGGCATCATCAAAATTAATATGTATATAACTTACATAAATTTTTAAATTTATGATTTTAAAATTTGAATACTTAGCTGTATTTGGTTATGAGATATTTTATGTTCGGACATGCAACCCAATGACCATAACAAAAAAATGATTTAATCAGTAAATTAATCAAATATAAAAATTAAATGTTTAAATATTTTAATTTCATTATTTACTAATTATTTTTAAATTATCGATGTTATAATTAATCACAGTATATAGCCTACATAATAATTTAAAAAGTAACGATATTATCCATTTTAAATATATTTTTCATTTTCTCGTCTATTTTCAAAGAAAATAGCTTTTCTCTATGATTAAGTTACAAAAAACATCATGAAAGTGATTAACTTTAATTAAGTTTTTAATAATTTATAAATCTTAGCTATATATTAAGCTAAGTATTGTTATTACCTTAATTATTCATTAATTATATCATCTTAATACTAAAAAAAAATAATTAGTGTTATTTATTCATTGCTACCTCGAACTGATCCTATTTCAGATATTTCTAAACTTAGATAACTCTAATTTACGAAGAATGTGAAACTTTTATTAGTATTGTGGACATTTTTATCTCTTATAATTATATTTCCAATTTCAAATGTTTTGTTTTTCACGAAACCATTTTATTCATTTATAAAAATGTTTTTAGATTAAATTCATACTGAATTTACTTTCTTAATTCAATAAATTGTTAATTAGTAACCTACATATTTTAAAATTAACAGTCTATATATTCTTAATGCGAATTTGTAGTGTAGTTATTTATCCTGGAATAAATCATAAAATATTCATTCTTTTTAATAGAATAATAATAATTTAATATAATTAAAATATTAGACTAACTGTGTAGTAAATAAAAGCTTATTTTTGATGGGTAGTTGTTTGATGTGCTAGCTGATACATTGTCTTCCTGAACTGCATTAAAAAACCGCTTCAGCTTTGTCTGTGCTGCTTTTTGCCTCAGATCTAAAATCTTGTCATAAGGAGCAAATGTGCAGGAAGTTAGGCACCTAAATTTGAGGTTGCGTTCAAGCATAGGGTCATATTCTTCTGTGGGACTTTAGGATAAAAGGAACAGGCTTTTGATCTACCTGTGGTCTATGGAATTAGCAAGGATAGATAATGAGACTTTTCTGGTAAAATGATACAGAGACTACATTTAATAACAAACAACTTCCTTTATTAGAGAGAGAGAGAGTTTACATTGTTAACAATATTTTTGCAGCTCAGCAGGAATCTGCAAATAAGTGCGAAAGCTCTGCGATTTTGTGGTTACAAATAAATTTTTGCGAATACGGAATCTGCAAATGACGAGAATCGACTGTATTAGAAATCAAATTGAATGTTTACAGGAAATAAATATTGCATCCTTTGTGATAATATGTAGACAACTTTAAAATCTTAGATATTGACTTATCACTTTCAAAATAATCATTATAGAAAAAAATGATTTGTTTCATATTGACTGATCACACTTTTTAAGAATACATTCATTATATATAATAGGATATAACTGTATTCTTAATTAAACAGAAGTTTTAATTATCTGAATAATTAAATTTTTGCAATATATTTTGAAATTTGTTTTTCATTAAAAATATTGAAATATTTTCTAATTATCATTTTATAAATTTTTTTATTAAGAATGAATTTTTTTTAATTTAGAACCTGATATTGGCATGCCACAATCTCATGCACATAGGTATTTTAGTCAATTAATTGCTGGAGTGGTAAGTTGAGCATTATATTTAGCAATATGTTTATTTAATTAATTATGAAATAGAACATCATTAAGATGATATTTTTTATAAACTCTGTTGCAAAAAACAACACACCTATAAAAAATAGGGTGAAAGAATTCTAGAATTCTTAGATTAAGTTTTTAAAAACTTTGTAATTGAAAAGTTAATTTAATTTGTGTTATAATTTTTATCTTATTGATGTATATTATGTACATGTAGCTGAAGATGGTTAATGGTTAACTAAAAACATTACTATTGAAGTTTTAGATTAAAAAGGTCTTGTTGCTTTTTCTGCTTTGAACATTTTATTGATCTGAATGTAGTGAAATTGTTGTTGTTATTAAATTATTTGACAAACATGTGAAAGCATATTAGATTTCCTTCATGTTGAAAATTTGAGATAAAATCTGGATTCTGCATTTCCAAATTTTTTTGGGTAGTCTGGATATGGCCTGTCAATCCTCATCTTTTGCCTCTTGGCTTATATCATTAGTAATTGGGTGGCTTGATGTGTAATATCTTGCTGCTTGTGAAGAAGTTAACTCTGAGCTGTCCTGTTTTATTTTATTATGCTTTTTTATTATTTTTTGTTATTTTCAATATTATCTAACGTATTATTTTTTAGTTTAAGAGTTGACTTACTTACACATTCTCCATCTTAGTATTTAGCAATCACATGTTACAGACTGGACATCCGTCTTTCAGGCGAGCTTTCTCAGCTAATGATGTCATCTAAATCTAAATAAGTTTTACCACTGATCTGATATGAGAATATAAAAATGATCCTGTATCGATGCTTTGTTCAGTATATTATTAAATTGTAAAGAGAATGACATAAATTGATAACTCTGTAAGCTAATTAATTTGATATTGTTACATGAAATTATGCAAATGAAGCAACATGGGATTGTAAGTTACTCCATATAAAAAGCTTACCTAGCCAATAACACAACGAGGTGTTGGTTTCAAAGTGAAATTGGTTGAGTGACATTTGAATTCTTGTAAAGGTCTGCAATTGTGTGCAAATTTTATTCAAAAATGCTTTTAATATAAATAAAATAGTCAAAACAGTAGTGAGAAATTAGTGATTGGAGTTGCTAGCATGAGTCAGCTCAATCCGTGAAGCTTGAATTTTTTTGTAAATGAACAAATGATTTGAAGTCAAGCTTTTTTTTGCAAATAAACTTGAGCTCTATCCTTGTCCTTTTTAAGTTAATTAACAATATTCATTGAACGAATGATGGAAAATTATGCTGTCATATAAATGTCAAAACAGAAATTGCTGAAGAATATCCATCTCTTTATGTAGTGATTTGAAGTTTTTATTTAGTTATAACAGTTATAATTATGAGAACAGTCTTGTGATTACTAAATATTTAACAAGCTTAGAAACTCCATAAAATCACTCCAGTTGTCCAGCATTATGAATTAACCTATTGTAGAAAGAAGAGAGATGCTTTCAAGATTCTGCAAAGGATCATAGTCCTATATCACTCATCAATATCTCTTGATGAATGAAGATCATCCACCCTGTGATCTTTGCAACTGGGCACTTATCCATGAAAACATCTTTAATCAATTCTTATTTTATTTTATGTTTACGGCATTTTAATCATTCTGTTTTTATTCTTTTAAATATTTTTAAAAAAGATTTTTATTATTTCTAGCTTTTATACTTTTATATCGAATATTATTATTTCATTCACATTTAGTTTTTTTTTAGCATATTTTAACATATTTTTGCATGAGTTATGTATTTTTATGAATTAAATTTTTATTTTTATATCTGCTGACCAAACTATTGCTGTTATTGCTACAGTTTTATTTGAGTTTATCATGCTCTTTTATAAAATGTTTATAATGTGTTATTATTTATTATTTCTTAATGTTTGCATTTTACAAGTGCCTTTCTCATGTTGTTTTTATTTTCACAAATATTGTATTTGGCACATTTTGGTTAAGGCAAATGAATGTTGTATGATGAAACAAAACCAAACAGTTCATTACCAAATGATAATTACTGCCACAATTATGTTGATCAGTGATTATTATTAAAATTTGAAATATGCTGCTCCATACTTAAGCAAATATCAAAAATCAGCGCAAAGAGCAGGATAGTCGATATCGACTATCCTGCTCTTTGAGCTCGTTTTTGATATTTGATCAGTGATTATTCAGTTTTAAAATATAATTCATTAATAATTTTTATAAAAAAACTCAGGCAACTCAAACTTTCCCAAGCTTTTTCTTAGTAACAGCTCATCAATTTGAGGTTTTGAAAATCTTAGAATTTCAGCAACTCTATTAGTGATGATGTCATCATCATCAAATTACATGAAATAAATGTTTTATGATTTAACTATAGAATTTGTGATTTGTAAAGTTGCTGATATACAATTGCAGTCTAATAGCATATATTTTTTAATATTCAGTAATCTAAATGATAAAATAATTATATTCATTTAGATTTCAAATTATTTATTATAATTTGTAATTATTATAAATATTTGGATTTTAAATGCATACTTTTTTATTTTATAGGAATATTTACATAATAAAGGAATTACTCATCGGGACTTAAAACCTGAAAATCTCCTTTTAGATGAAAATGGTATTTTTTTTCCTTCTAATTCAAAACTTGTTAAAAATAAGTTCTCACATAATTATAAATATATTACATTCTTATTTAAAAATCAAAAAGCTTATAACTCGAAAATTACTGTTATAGTCAATATATAACATATATTATATATGTTATAGTATATATAATATTGTATTATATAATTTATATGAATGAGTGGACCAATTAGTAATGTCTTCTATTTGAGTTTTTAAATAAATATTTGATTTTACTGCAAGATTTTTTTGATGGAAACTCTGTTGTCTTGAAATATAGTACATTCCTGAGATATACAGGGTGCGTCAGCTAAATCTGGACAAAATAAACAATTTAATTAAACAAAATTTTATTTAAAAAAAGAATAAAATTATCAAAATTATATCATTTGAAAACAATAAAATTATCAAAATTATCATTTGCACATTAATTTGGGATAGATTAAAATTACTCGATGTAATTCCCTTCTGCCTCAATTGTTGCCTCGATCCTTGACCGGAAATGATGACATGCACTGCGAAATGCCTGCTTGTCCATGTTTGAAAATGCTGCCTCAATAGCGGCTTGGAGAGATGTCACATTAGGATGTCTTGACCCATTACAGACCCTTTCAACAACGTTCTATATGTAATAGTCCAAAGGATTCAAATCTGGACTGTTAGGAGATTATTAGAATTCTTTAGACCAAAATATTGTCTATTAGTGCAAAACGTTAGTGCAAAACGTTGTCTGACAACCAGTTTTGCACTAAATGACTGGTGTGCGCAGGTGTGCCGTCCTGCATATATATATATGTATATATATTTTCCTTCTTCATTAGTCGTTTTTCGATATCTTTCAATTATAAAATATCTTTTATTCTCTGATGAGAACATTTATTTTTAAAAACTTTATATATATGTACATAAAATAGCCTTTAAAAGTTAAATTTAGACTACCAGTGCAAAATGTTCATTTTCGCATTTTTCGCTCAAGAAATAAAAAAAAAACTGCAAAAGTATTAAAAAAGAAAATTGGCATATGTCTTAATAATAATAATAATAATAATAATCCATTAAAATGCATTAAAAATGTATTAACGTTTAAAAAATTGAAGCGATTATTACGTAACAATAACCTGTTTGTTACGTCGATATTCTACCATTGGTTCGATTTCAGCCAATAGACGAACGAGCTCAGAATTCTTTCTATTAACGATATTGGAATTAAAAAGAATGTTTTTTCATTAACAAAATTGAATTCTGCGGAATTCCGAATAATAAAATACGGTGGTCCTCGGGCAACGAGTAAAGATATTGAACATTAACAAATTATCCCGATAAAGTATGGCCCATATAACATTCTACAGGAAGCGTTCCGTAGAAGAAAGAAACCATTAGAGTTCAGCACTGTAAGGGGGTCGCATCGTTTTAATTACAATTAAAATTTGCTTAATTAAAAACGTTATATCCGATAATTGGAGGCAAAGAAAGTAAATCCATCACACACGCCTCGGTCGGACGTTTTAAAGCCAATAGTGGAGAAATATTGCAATATCATCTTTCAACAATGAAATAAAATATGGCGAGAGAGATATGATTAATGGTAAATGGGATTTCCTCAAGAATTCTTTATTTTTTCGCCAGTGATTGATTGTTTTGTAACAGTTTCGGATTTTTACGCTTTTTGACTTAATTATGTTCCAGATAGAAACACTCATACTGGCAAAAATTAATTAAAAAAAAAAAATAAAGATTTTTTTTTTGCACACTCAAAAAAATTATACGCACAAAGAATTTTATTTTATTTTTATATAAATATTTA
>AYEL01069062.1:0-149059 GCA_000484575.1 Olivierus martensii
TTACCCCAAATAAGGTTTATCATTCAAGTAATCATCAATGTTGGGATTAAGTAGGTCAATATTACATGTTGGTAAGACAATTTTTTGCCAATTGATTTGATAAACAAAATTAAATCATTTAATTGTTTCACCTTTTCAATATTTTTTGATTCAAAAAGTTTATTTACTTGTTGTACTTCAATCAGAACAGGGTTCAAGAAAAGGAGGTATACCAAACTTTTCTCATATGAGTACATCTCATACAGAATTTCTGCTGTATACATTTTTCGCTCAAACGGGTTACTTGAAAGTGCGTTTCTAATTCAAGCTATTGCTCTAAAATTCTCTGAACCGCTGGTTGAATAGAAAGCCATCTTGTTTGACAATCTCTTGGAATTTTAAAAGGAACTGAACCACACTATTCAATGTTTGAAACAAATTTCTGTACTGCATTTTTCTCATTGAAACAAATTTCTGTGCTGCATTTTGTCTCATAGAAGAATGGAAAAACCATTATGTGTTTCAACAATCATAAAATTTAGAGATCTTGGTAAGCATGCTGCTGACACTTGTGAGACTGCCAGATGTATAAAAGGCAAACACATCTGATAAGGATGAGAGATGGAATTTCAGCTTTTAGATTTGCATGCACACCATTATTAATGCAAACCATTACATTGGCATTATCAGTGCCAATTGCTACTAGATTCATTAACTTTAATTTATTTGAATTGAGCACAATTTTAGTATCAGAGACAATGCGTTCATCGTTACAAGCTTCAAACTCAATGAAGCCGAGATATGCTGATACAACTTTTCTCTCAGAGTTACTATAATTTATTATAGATATTCCAAGTAATTTTAGTACAGTGATATCATGCGATTCATCAATTAGAATGCTAACTTTATTTTCATCGATGTCTTTAAAACTACGTTTTATGAAACAATTCAAGGAAAAAAATTTTCCCAGAAAATCTCTTTTCTGAAATTTTCCTTTAAATAAGGCTGTGATCGTTATTTCCATAATAAAATCCATGGTATTAAAATAATCTAGAAATATCTAAACAATGGAAAAAAGTATCTAAAAAATTATCTATAATCTAAATGGCAATTTCTTAAATCTAGATTGCTCACAAATAATCTAGATCTAGATAATATCTAAACAATAGAAAAAAATATCTAAAAAATAATCTATAATCTAAATGGCAATTTCTTAAATCTAGATTGCTCACAAATAATCTAGATCTAGATTAAAATAATCCAAGTTGACAACCCTATACTGTGGTATATTACTCTGTGGTCCACACAACACAAAAGAGGGGGAACATTCACTCCCTCTAGTAAACATATTTTTATAATTCGACATTTTTACATAAATATTACTTCTACCCATAATAATCCGTACAATTCTAATTTTCAAAATATTTTCCCATTAATATTAATATAACAATAATTGATAATCAAAAATTCAATAATTACAAACTTTAACAATTAATATTCAATAAAAATCTTTCAACTGTACATGTCGTTTGACATCGAGAACGGCTGCAGTCAACGTAATAGTAAGGTAGGTAAAAAACTGCAATTTTTATTCATTCGTTATACTTTAAGTCAATCCAGCAACACAAGAAAAACCCAATTTTTCACAAAACTGAATAATTGCTCTTGTTTGAAAATACATCAATAGTTCGTAATGAACGTTGTTGCTATAAATATTTATATAGTCGGCCGGGTGGAAAAGCTTTGGCTATAAAAATATTTATATATTATCAAGAAAATTTTGTATGTTGCTTTCCAAATTCCCATCACATGCGAGCTACAAAAACAATATCAAAGAGATAGACTATTATTGATCTCATAATTTAATTCTAGCGAACATTTCTGTGAGAGTAGCAGTTACAAATAAATTCAGGTGGGCGGCCGGATGGCCGAGTGATAACGCGTTGGCGTACCACGCTGGAGGACCCGGGTTCGTCTTCCTAAATATATTTTTTCACTGATATAATGTATTTTAATATTATATAACTAGCAACTATAGTTAAATTAAATTACTAAAAGTCATCAGCAAATAATATCTACAAAAGCTTCAGTCATGTTGCTAGATAAAAATACAAATTTAATTCCGTATTTTGTGATAAAACGCGAGTTAATCACGCAGGTTCTTCATAAGCGAGTTCCTTTTGCAACTCAGTTGACGTCACATGACGACACATTACGTAGGAGGTATGCGCATAGGCATACCGTGTCTAAGTGTATCGTGGGTATAGTACTCTGTGGTCCACACAACACAAAAGAGGGGAATATTTACTCCCTCTAGTAAACATATTTTTATAATTCGACATTTTTACATAAATATTAATTCTACCCATAATAATCCGTACAATTCTAATTTTCAAAATATTTTCCCATTAATATTAATATAACAATAATTGATAATCAAAAATTCAATAATTACAAACTTTAACAATTAATATTCGATAACATCTTTTCAGCTGTAAGTTACACGTCGTTTTAACATCAAGAACGGCTGCATTATAACGGAATACTATCAAAGGTAGGTAAAAAACTTCAATTTTTATTCTTTCGTTATACTTTAAGTCAATCCAGCAACACAAGAAAAACCAAATTTTTCACAAAACTATATGATTGCTCTTGTTTGAGAATACAACAATAGTTCGTTATGAACGTAGTTGCTATAAATATTTATATAGTCGGCCAGATTGGCCGGATGGAAAAGCTTTGGCTATAAAAATATTTATATATTATCAAGAAAATTTTGTATGTTGCTTCTGGACAGTAGCGGTTTTTACTCCGCGGTACGATGTCAAAACCGCGCCGCTTTCGTCACGCGCGTATTTTCCGCCGCTATTCCGCGCTAGTGGAAACCAACTTTTAGTCGCGGTCATCGAGTTACGATAACGGTAGAGTCTCCATACGATCCGCCTTATTTTTGTATTTAGTCAATGATTTATTTTGTTTTATATAATAAATTTATTTATTTTATAAAGTCTTTATTCTATATAGCGTAAACCGATTAATTATTTTTTTATGACAAAACCAACAGCTGGCCGTTATATCTAATATATATCGTTGTATTTAAAAATTACTTAACTAAATTCTTATTGTCGTATCCTAGATGACTTAAGAAAGATCTCGACTAAAATCAAAAAATTATTGAATAAAAATGGTTAGCCAAAACTTTGGTGTAAGCGGTATCGCTCGCACCTTTCCTACACGTCTCTCCATCGATCCTTTCTATTTAGTGATTTTAAAAGACGTAAAAATATATTTCTAACTTTGAAGGGTAAATTCAAAAAATGTCTTAGGGGCGTAATACGACACTTATAAACGTTTGAATGGCATTATGGCCACGATTTACATTAAAATATGGAGTTAATCGAATTGGCATTTGAAATAAAGGATTTGTTATTCCATGGCCAAAAAATTTTTGTCATTTAGTGCTGTTAAGCTTAACAATTAAGAAAATCGATTTTTAATATATTCTAAATAATTAATAGTCAATCGAGTGTTTGGACACTAAAATTAAAAAAAATTCAAAAAATGGAGTTAATCGATTTGGCTGGTGAACGGTTCATTTGTTTAATAAATTCGGAGAGAAAAATGTTTGGAGAATATTTTAAACTTACAGAAGACGAGGAATAGTCGGCTGTAAATTATTTCTCCATATTTCGCATTTATTATAAAGATTTACCATAAGAAACTGTAATATAATCTCGGCCGAAATAACGGTATTTATTATAATTAAGGACTAAATACAGTAAAACCTCGATTTTACGGACACCATCCGAAAAAATAAAATAAATAATATTAATACAATATTTGCATAAACTGTCTACAGTATAGCTACATCCAGTATTTGTAAAATAAAGCACTCATTTATCGCGTAATGCGTCATTTTTATTTTAACAACTTACCTAAATTTAATATACATGTATGTAGGTAATTTAATTTAAAATAATATAGTTTTTAGGCATAATTAGTACAGGTATGTTGAAAATGCTAATTAATGTTTATGAAAAAAATTTACTTCGATTTTACGGACCCCCTATAGTCCGTAAAATCGAGGTTTTACTGTATAGGCGTCGACTTAGGGGAAAAGTAAAAGCGCATCGAAGGAAGGCAGACAACTTTGGCCTTTTCGGTTCCGAAGAATCGCCAATTGGCCTTTTTCCGCGCAAATATATTACCACCGGCCAAAATTTCATCTACCACCGGATTGTTTAGTAATTTGGTAAAATAAGAGCCACTTACCGTTACTACCACCGGCCAAAATGGAAAATTTCATCTACCACCGGATTGTTTAGTAATTTGGTAAAATAAGAGCCACTTACCGTTATAATAATCAGACTCTTCATTTTAAAAGCGACGATATTTCTGAAAAGGCGTCGACAATAAAAATTTATTCGTTTAAAATGACCTATATAAATTTTAGCTATTTATAAGTTGTTTATCGTTCGAACCCCATCGATCCTTATCTGGTTACCACACCATTTTTCGTCATAATTTCCGGGGTTTAAATATTTTAATTACTTCGATAAGCGCCGGCTAGTAAGGTCAACTCTATTACCATTCCAATTATTTTATATATTTATTAATTTTAATTTAATTTGGATGGGAAGAGACTACGGTCCGAGTCCCCAGATTTATTAAATATTAGAATAATGGCGGACCGAGCGCCAAATTCCATAATGGGGTAAGGATAAAATCGGCCACCCGACTATAAATTATAAAATCTTCTGCCATCCAGTTACTTTTAACGATAAGAGGTCGAGGTCGGACTGTATATTGTTGAAAAATACTGCCATATTATAAATAAGATAACCTTTTTGGCCTAGCAGTCCGAGAAATTTTTTATCGGCACCGACGACTAGAATCTGTTTAAAATAATGGTCGTTTTTATTTCACCGTTTAATCTTAATTAAGTATTCCCTAAACGCTATAATCTAAAATACCTTTTCTTATTTATTAAATAAATTTAAAATAGGATTTTTTTGATACGGGAAATTGGGGAGGGAAGAGTCGAGCTTACAATATTAATATAGAAACGCGTAATGTAACTCGGACGGACCACAGCGGTCCGTCCGACTTACATTACGCGTTTCTATATTAACGATGATTATAATTCACAGTTTTGTGGTAGGCGCCAGTTCGGCCTTATAATCGGCAAATTCTACCATATTATTAATGGTATTTCGGTCGATGGCTACGTAACGTATCCGCAGCTAATAACAATTGGCTACCTATTATTTCTTAATTACCCGCTCGATTAATATGTCGGGCGGTTAAACGTGACGCGTTGGTCGGCCACGGATTTATTCTCGTCTTATTTAAATATAAATTACATTCTCTAGCCGTTTTAATAGCGTTACCGTATTAAAACTTAATTATTATATTAGATTTTATTTAAAATTACCCGCATTTATATCCGCGTATTAATTCGTCACCAAAATAATGGTTTAACTGTCGACCCATTGGTATTAAGGTCGTGACACCCGGGACGCGACGCGAAGCGATGACAAAAATTTGTATCCTTCGCCTCGCGTTGCGCAGCGCCGCAGCCTGTCTATATCGCCATCGTGTCTATATTTCTCGTGTTTGGTCGATTTGCCGATAGAGGTCGTTTTCGGAGTGTGGTTGATTTGTTATTAAAAAGAAGTGATCGTATATTTTCGGTATTCTTTTAATCCGACGTGATATAGATATGATCTTTTTTTATACTTCTAAAACAAATTCTATATTTGAATCCCAATCACACGGTTGAACTTTGGCCATTTTCCGAGTATATAAAACATTCGTTTCTATTGGTCGATCGCTTCCTTCGCCTCTGGCCGCGCCGTATTGTTCGCGCGTGCTGATTGGTCGAAGTTCAACTTTTTCATCTCATTTTGCGCTGCTACGCGCGTTAACTCCAGCAGCCGCGCGGGAAAACTAGTCCGAGACACACTGTACGCGTGTAACCGCGCGAAGTTGCTTTTACGCTTCGCGTTCAGCGTGTCACGGTCTTAAGCCTACCCGGTCTGGCTGCGCACGAAAATTTATATATTTTAATCATTTAATATTCCAATGTTCGGTCGTCTACAAATCCAGTGGTTTTTGTCAAAAAAAGTTAAGCCCGGATGTTCGATCTTTATCTCCTTATTTTCGACAAAAATTTGATATAACGACCTAGGTTTTATATTTAACAAAAGTATTAAAGGAAAATAAGACGGGGTAATTTTGAAAATTATTCTATGGGTTAAATCAAAAAATTCCGAAATTTCCGCGTTTTATTCGGTTAATAATTTTCTTCTACTGCCGATGTAAGCGCTTCGCCTCTTCTACCGAACAGTCTTTATACGTTATGGTCACCCTAGAAAACTGATGCTGTTTATTTTCTTATTTCCGGAAATTATATTCCGGGCAGAATTTTACATTCAGGAAAAGAAATACGCTTTATTTAAAAATAATTCTTAAGTGTTTAGGATTACCGTAAATTAGTTTCCGTATCGTATCTCTAATTCGTTTATAGAAAACAAAATACTTATTAGGCTCAACTGACACGTACCACAACCACAAAACGGTGGTTGCTTGTGGACGGTCGTGAATTATAATTACATTAATATAGAAACAAATAATCTAACTCAGACTGACCACTAACTGAAGTTGGTTTCAACCACTGTCGCAACTTGTGGCGTGGTCCTGTTGTGGTACGTGTGAGTTGAGCCTTCAGCGTGGCTACCACTCGGTTCCCACCCGTCGAGTCCACCATCCGCGCCTGCGCCAGTGGCGAGTCCTATAGTGGCTTTTCTTATCTGGGGCTCTATACCGAACACTATCGTTGGCCTTAAGGCTGTCGTTATGACGTCAGCGAACGAAGCATCAGTGGAGAGTGGATACTCGACTTCGATAACGATCTTCGTGTCACCGAAGTTCACTACAGTCGTTAGTGATCAGTGGGGTCAAGCGCGCTGTTAAGTTCCATCGATAGTCGTTATTTATTCTAACACGGTCGATAATCTAAAGATTTCCAATGTCCAAGTATAAAAAAAATTATATTAAAGGAATAAAATATACTGTATATATTTAAAAGAAATAATATATATAAAACAGATACGCAGTTTAAATTTATAACTTTAGTTCATCTTTTTATGGCCGTCCTTCCGAACGTAAATGCTGACATTTTCTTTGTCTTTAATAGCGTAATTTGAATACAATTTGCCAATATATAATAAACGGTATAATGAGAGAAGTCGTCTAATAAAATTTTATAAAAACGAAAGCGTATATCTGTACGTCTTTTTATCGGTAAATTAATTTCTTAATTAGGAAATACAATGTTTGTTTATCTGTTAAAACATTCGGACGATTTTCCATAAAATCAATCATTATTTCAAATTGTTTACCTATGGCTTTAGCGGAACGTATTCCGCCATTTTTGAAGTTTAGTAAAATGAAACGCGTGATAACATCTACGTTTCCCATTGGTTATCCCTCCTGTTTCGACGGCACGATAAAAACAGTCTTTTATGGTCGTATTTTCGGAACCAGTCCACGCCACCCATCGTAACGAAACTGACCGTCGGCCATTTAAAATATAACAGATGATCTTTATTTTACAGATAATAGAAATAATTGGAGAATTTACGGGAATAAGAAATTTACAATAATACGGCATCTGGTGTCGGCGGTTGGAACTAACTTTAGGGAGTTTCCGCGCAGATACCGCCTATAACTAAACGAGAAAATCGCATGGTTTCGGAAAGTTATCGGTCACTCCGAATTAGTTGGAACAGCCGACACCAGATGCCGTATTATGACAAGTTCTATTCTCGTATTCATTCTTATTTCTATTCTATCCTCTATTATTTGTAATAAAGATCATCCGTTATATTAAACCGCCGATGGCCAATTTTAATATTCTGGATGGAATCGGCTGGGGGCCAAAACACGACGACGACAGATCGGAGATTGGAAAAGCCACCATCTGGCAGAGTGTGGACTCGACGGGCGGAGCCGAGTGCTAGCCCTATTATTTCAAAGTTCGTGCCATCATATATCAATATATTAGTACCGTATATTATATATACATAATGTACAGTCGTTAAAATTATTCGCTTTACGCGAAATTTTGCACCAAAATCAGATTAAGCGTACAAACGTCGATCGGACCGAAAAAATATAACTAATTTCTAATTATATTATTTAAAAATATTGTAGTTAAAACCATTTTATCCAATTTTTAATGCAATTAAAAAAGATATCCGAGCGAGTAATTACGCATTAGACGATTTCTTTTCGACAAAGCCTAAGTTTTTAAATATAAATACTAGTATCTAGAACGGGGGTGTTCGACCTTTTGGCTGGTTGGGGCCACATTCCAAAAAGAAAAATCGCAAATAAAATATACTAATTCTAACCGTAGTTGTTAAGCGAAAAAGTTAATAACCTACAATATACGATATCCATGGTGTCAAATCGGCATAAATGTGGTAGCGTAATCATCGACTTCTTTCGGTTTAAAAATTTTTTAAAATGACGAGCGGATGGAAAAGTTTTAATCACCGAAAAAAATATTTTAGAAAATGGAGATAGGTATTTAAATAATAAAAAAATGCCTAAAAATCTCCATGTTTTACCATTTTATGCATCGGTTACGGCGCTGGGCCAAGGGGTTTTTTTGGTCAACACTCCATTCTAGAAGAATACCGTGTGGTGGGGCCAAACCAGCCCTTCCATCGGTTGCCCACCCCGGAGGAGGGGTCGGCCGGATGATGGACGGGCCCCACCATAAATATTTTCCAGGGGTGGGACCCGGGTCTTCCAAAGTGGACGGTCCCGATCCAGAAAAACGTTGTTTGGTCTTAATAACCGTTTCGGCCTTACGCTTTTTTGGTTCCCCGGCCCAACTCATAACCTTCGGTCGTCCATCCCGGTTGTTTGATTTTCACATCGATCGAAGAGTTTCAAGGCCCGTGGTTTTTATCCGGACCAGCTGTATGGTTAAAATATGTAATATACGTGTTTATCTTTAATAAGGCACGTTCCTACATAATTTCACCAAAATCTAGTTAAAAGTTATTAAGACAAATGCGGACCGACACCGTGGGGATTTTCTCTCGTTTTTCTTCAAAGCGGACTAAAAAACTTATATGTACAGTAAAACGTGTCTAAGCTGGAATCCCCAGGGACCAGAAAATTTTCCGCCTTAGACAGTTTTCCAGCTTATACAGGTTTCACTCTGGCATAAAAAATGATATTCGATGCATTGTTACGGCAATAGCGCATATTTTGGTAATATATAAATAAATATAGCACCAAATTATTGTATTAGCCTAATAAAATGCGTTTCACTCTTCGGTATTCAGTTCTTATAGTATTCGTATTAAATACAAAAATTACATCTTTTCCACCTTTCGTCGAGTGTTTTTTTTTGTTTCCCGTGTTTATTTAAACGGGCTTCTCTTTCCATCGTTGTACTTATTTTTATAGTATTCGTATTAAATACAAAAATTACATCTTTTCCACATTTCGTCGAGTTTTTTTTTTGTTTCCCGTGTTTATTTAAACGGGCTTCTCTTTCCATCGTTGTACTTATTTGCAAAAGTTTTCAAGTAATTTGTACGCGACTGAAATGTTTTGAAAATTCTTCTAACAGCCAATTTATTAGCGAATTTTTTTTCTTTTTCGGAAAGTCTCTTCCCCATCCTTTTTCACCTCCGTTTTTTTCATTTATAGAATTTTCTTCTCTTGTCGACTGGATCGAATCACTCGTAGTTTGATAACCCGCTTCTATTAAAAAGCTTTTATCGATGGTGACATATTCTTCGGCATTTACCCGCATACTAATAATGTCTTCGAGCTGTCCTATAAATGACTGATTTCCATCCAGATGCGACATTTGGGAAAGTTGTTCCATTCCTGGTTCGGGTTTCAAATTCAAAACCACTTTTTCCTTTAACAGATGGAAAAAATTGTTATTTTCCCCATCTTACGCGGGTGTTTTTTTATTCGGTGAAATTTCAAAGTGCTTTCCATTTCCGCGTTATACAGATATTTTCTTCGATATTTCCATGGAAGTTGTTCGGGAATAAAAATATTTTCCATGTCGAGCGGGTTTCCGGCTGGTAGTGTCTACCTTAGACAGATTTTACTGTACTTCCATAACAAATTACCGGGATGCGGTTGGTCGAACCTAACGAATTGAAATAATAAAACAGCAAAATAATAATTTTGCCAGTGAAACTGGAGAACTAGCGAAAATAAAGCCGAAAATTTTAATTTATTCAACTTTGTAAATTGATCTTAGGTAACCAGAAGCTTCGAACGAGTAGTAAAATAATAGGTGATAATTATTTTATTTATACGAGATATTTAACGGTTAACCCACAAATAATCGTAAAACAAATTCATCGAATAATTTGTGAAATATTATTTATTTTTTTAAATATTATCTTGGTGGTTTTAATTCCGCACAAGGATTCTTTAAACACAAACTTAAATGGTCGGAATCTTTTTATTCGATAAAAAGATTTAAGAAATTTAAGAGAGATCTCTCTTAAATTTTTAAATATAAACTGCAAATTTACTAGATGATGGTACGAATTCCACCAGAAATGAGAAAACCTAAGTGCATCTGGCACAGTATACATAAAAAATTTTTATTTAATTAACAACATACAAAATTTTAAAAGGTAACAACTGGCATTCTTCAAGAGTTTTGCTTATCTACTTATTATACTTTAATATTTGTTATTAACTATTTTGTTTTTCTACTTTGCAGTTAAGTTCCATCGATAGTCGATAAATTCCATCGATAAATTTTTAAATATAAACTGTAAATTTACTAGATGATGGTACGAATTCCACCAGAAATGAGAAAACCTAAGTGCATCTGGCACCATGGCGGCTAACCAATCGATCGATATATTTTTGTAACGAATAATATTGTCAATCGCATTTGAAAATTATATAATACTATATGTGAAAAATTTGTAAATGATTTAGTAATTAGAATAATATAAAATATTAGAATTTATGGTAAAAGTTTTATTATAAATCCAACTATTCTACTCGTACTTTATCGTACCGATTCTCTTATTAAAAGAATGATTTACTTTCCGATTAATACGGTATTTTTGGAAGAAATGATTTAGTAAAAATCGGTATTAGAATAATATAAAATATTAGAATTTATGCTAAAAGTTTTATTATAAATCCAACTATTCTACTCGTACTTTTATCGTGCCGATTCTCATATTAAAAAAATGATTTACTTTCCGATTAATACGGTATTTTTGGAAAAACGAAATTCGGAAGGGGTCTAGGTATAATTCCACTCTTATCGACCCACCGAACATAAACAGCGAAAAGAAAGCCAAGATCAGAGAACGCTGCATTAGAGTATTTACGACATTCTTCCCTCTCTCTCGCTTCTCCTTTTTTTTTCATTTATAAGAATTATGGTGGCGCATAACTTTGTTTAACAGTTTTAAATCGAAAACGAAACTGGGCATAGTTATTTAATATTACTGCACAATTATTCGCGTCAGAAATCATAATATATTGTAAATAATAACATAAAATAAATTTAAGTATTAAAAAATTATGTCTTAATTAAAATAAAAAGTAAAATAATATAGGCGCAATGTATGCGATCTTACAGACGTAACCAGTGGAGACAAATTCCCCAGGCCCGTAGAAGATTGAAGGGCCCGGGCCCCTTCCTAACAGTAAGAATTTATTATGTATATGGGACCTGATTCGTACCGAGGCCTCGGAGCTATTGGACATAACTGAGAATATGATAAGAAAAAACCAACGGTAGGAAATTATAATCGCATTTCAGCGAGTGATGGTTTATTTTAATATTTCCTTATTTTGTAGAAATAACCAATCGAGTGGCATTAATTAATATTCGAAACGTCACAAAAATCTCTTCTTAATTTTGCACCGTTTTGGCTGTACCACGGTATTACTGTGTAAATTATTTAAATGCATCCAAATAAAGTTGTTAGCGTACGTACTAAACTAATGAACATAATCGAACGCCACCGATAGAACGGGTTCAAAAGACACCATGATAAACAAATATATTTAAGGTGGATTTCTTTTATTTACCTACCGAACGGCACGCGTGACCAATTTCATAAGGAAAGGAATTACCAATAAAAAGTTTATTATCGAATAATTTTTTCGCTCAGTTTTCCAGATATTAATGCCGAATGATATTTAATCTTTTTCTCTATCGCGGTGGTCTCCAAAGTGAGGTACACCTACCCCAGGGGGTACGCGAGACGATACCCGGGTACAGTGAAAACAATTGAATCGTTTATTTTGAAAAGTCAATAAATTCACGAAATTGAGTTTAACATGTTTCATCCCTAAATACATCTTTTTGCATGAAAAGAAGTCAAGTCTTGACATTACGTATCGTAAAACCATTTAGGGCAGTTGACTTGTGTCTTTTTCAAAATAAATACAAATTAATGCCATCTTCTGGGAAATGTAAGAACTATGAATCATACGATATACAAGTAGCCAATAACAGTGAGTTGAAGGTTGTTGTTTTGCCTTCACTACATCAATCACATTGTTTTGTTCCTGATTTTTCGAAAGATATCAATATTGTATTTAAATGTCTTCAAGTGAGTCTATTGCCGATGTTCTTTCACATGAATCAAAGAAAAGGAAGAGAGGTGTTCGAAGAATTGAATCTTACAACCAATTCAAAATTAAAAGTGCAAAGCTTCATAGCTAATCTTATATTAGCTACTCAGGTAAAGAGGTGGGTGCTAGACGTTCTAATTGTGAATGTGGCTGTCGTGGTAGGTGTTTTGAAATATTTAATGAGGATGCCTTCATACCAATTCTCACTAAAATGAACAATTTTGAAATGAAAGATATTCAAGATGTTTATCTTTAAGGTTTGATTTATATTATTATATGGTTATGATTTTATTAATTTTAATAATGATATTGTCGGATTTGAATCGATGGTAATAAAAAAATAACGATTAACAATTGAGCTAACGAATCACGTGATGCAATTCGTTCGTGAGGGGTGGGCAGCCTGTGGAAGGCTTGTTTCGTCCCGCCACATAGTATTTGTATCTAGCCACATACAGTGGCTAGATACAAATACTAACTGTACTAATATATAATACAAAAATACTAATATCTAGATACATAGTATTTGTTATCTAGCCACTGTATACTAGAATGGAGTGTGGCGTCGTCTGTTGACCAAAAAAATAAATAAATAAATTCAGGTTGTTGGCGGATTGGTCGCGTGGAAACGCTTCGGCTTTCCACTCTGGAGGATCCGGGTTCGAATCTCGGGTCCCACCCCTTGAAAATTTATATCATTGGGTCCGGGCCCGGCCCGTCGATCCCCGTCCTCCACAATCCGGCTGACCCTTTCCCAGAGGTGGGCAGCCTATGGAAGGGCTTGTTTCGCCTCGCCACTTAGTATCTTACTGAGTGGAAAGTGGCGTCATCTGTTAACAAAATTCCAAGATGGCAACGGAAGAGATGAAACGAAATTGCCAACCTGATTTTTCTAAAAATGAGTGGAAAGTGGCGTCATCTTTTAACAAAAAAATTCCAAGATGGCAACGGAAGAGATGAAACGAAATTGCCAACCTGATTTTTCTAAACGCGAATTGGAATATTTATCTGAGTTAGTAAATATAAACATATTTTAGAATGCAAGGAAACAGATTCTGTTACTATTAAAAAATGACGTTCCACAGGGAAAATATTGGCAAAGGAATTCAACTAACTATGTAAAATACATAATAGGTATACAGATCAACTAAAAATGTGCTGGCAAAATCTCAAAAGACGATCAAAACAGTAAATAGCAGAAATAAACGCTTAAGATTTACGGATTCTGTTACTATTAAAAAATGACGTTCCACAGGGGAAATATTGGCAAAGGAATTCAACTAACTATGTAAAATACATAATAGGTGTACAGATCAACTAAAAATGTGTTGGCAAAATCTCAAAAGACGATCAAAACAGTAAATAGCAGAAATAAACGCTTAAGATTTCAGACCGGAGGAGGAATATCTTGCCGATAAAGTAATCCCAATTGACGATATCAACTAATAAAGTAATTGGAATTGTTCCAGAGTAATTCCAGTTATGAATGTTGTAATGCTGTGTCTTGAAATAAACAACCGGCAGATCTAAGTCCATTCTGTTTCCATCTGTCAAGCCAATCAATAAATTTGATAAAAATTCTAAGCTGTCATAATTTTTAGTTAAAGAATTTTGAAAATCATCATTTAATCTTTCGCCTTTGAGCGGTGTTTTCACATTGACAATATGCCATCCGATTAAAATAATTTTTAAAATTCAACAGTGCCTTGATAAAACGGGAATTTATGCTTTGGATCCATCACAGATAAAGTTGATATTACATGCTCATTAAATGGTCGGTTGATCGAAATGTACATTTTGTCGTTCAAGTTATGTAGGATTTAGTGCTTTTAACAATAGTCCATAAGCGTGCTTTATAGGATTTAGAGTTTTTTACGTTAGTCTATAACCATGCTTTATCAGTTTGTCTGATTCAAGTGCATGCAATATTTTTAAACATGCAAATGGAGCAACTTGGACTTCTTCATTTTTAGCATCAAATGATGAAAAATAAAATGTCTGAAATGCGATGGTTTGAATAAACCAGTTATTTCTGATACATTTAAAAATGTGTACTGATTAAGAACATAGGTCGTGAAGAATCAGAAGGATTTGGATACACAGTACTCAACTTTGATGGTGAAGTAAAATATAATATATATTTTTCTTTTTATGGCCTTTTATTTTTATTGCCTCTTTTTATTGTCAATTACCATCTCAACAACATTATAACCATTTTTTTTCCAATCCCATTATTTTTTTACTTCGTTCAGTATTTCAGCTGTGATGATTTTTACTGGGAGTATGTGAAGTACATCTTTAAATGGTGAAAGTGTACTTTGAATCATGAAAATATGAGCACTTGTTGTCACATCATAAGTGTTATTTGAAAACTCAACAAGTGACCCTCCTTTATAATCTAAAAAGGGCTGTAAATGTTTTTCATCGAGCATCAATGTAATTGCTTTTTCTTCATCTATGTATGGTAAATCTTTGTTTAGCATACGACAGAAAGTTGCTATCTATCTTTTACAAAGGTTGCATATTCATTTATTTAGAACATAATCTGCCAATGTTGCTTGGATGGGGAAGAAAAAATTGGTTACAATTTTGGACAAATTTGTAGGCATTTGCTGTTATAGGGAAAAAAGTGATGACAATAATAGTTTCAGTAGAATATCGGATAGCATTCTTTTTACAATTTAAGTGTGACAGCTGTTCCCTAAGAAATTCCAGAACCTTATTATGGTCTGATATGTTAGAATCACTTGAGAAAAAGTTATCTTGTATAACAGAAATTTTTGTTGAAATACACTGACGGAAAAAAAAATCCCAACACCAACAAAAAATTATTGTAGAGTAATGAAAAATGATAATAATAGAATACAAAGAAATATAATATTTTTTAATACGTACTTCTAATATATTATTTAATAGCTAAAATATTAAAATAACTAGTATATGTAGATTAATTATTATTTCGGTTAAACTATAAAAAATATTTTTATTGCGGGTCTGGTATCTCCCGAAAAGTTTTTCCGGGGTGCCCGGCTATCCCCATTCTTCACCATCCACGGGTGTGGCTGGAACTGGCCTCGTCCCCTTAGTCATTTCCCCGATTGGAAAGGGCCGTAAATTATGCCAAAAATATTGTTCAGAGATAATTTATTTTGAAACTTTCATCTCGATTACAAAACGATATTTTGATGGAATTTCTGTTCGACAAAACCATCTTTTGTAACTGAAATATTGATAAATATCTTGTGAAAATAATAAATATAAAAGAACAAATACTGTGTTGCGAAGTCTATTTATCCTAATTCTTTTTATACTATCTTACCACCCGCGTACTACTCTTTTCTTTCGGAAACGCGATGAGGTAGGAAGTAGGGAGAAAAATTTTGATAACCAAAATATATTCGGAGAATCGAATGGTCGCGATTAAAATTTTGTGGGCCCACTACAAGTAGGGGCACCAGGGATCAACTTTGAAATTTCCAATGAAAACGTATGACGATTTGGGCATAACTGGACAGAACTGTAAAAACCAAATAACTTTTGTTTCGAAATTTTTTAATATCACCTATGAATGGCGAGATATCACAAAAAGAAAGATGCCGCCATATGTACCGCCGATTGGGCTATTCGGGCAATAAGAATCCCAATGATGGCGTCTGTGTACACTGCGGAACATTGTTGAAGCAGCAAAGAGCACTATTATGCAGATTTAAAGACAATTTGGGTACTCGGTGGTAGTACTCGAACTGCAGGTGCGACAATTCTTTCGCCATCACAGTTTGGCACGGAGCCACACTCGAGAACAAGAGTTTCCCGACTTATTTCAGCCATTTATGAGCGTCACGGACTTATACAGATGCCCTCTGTCAGATTATTATTATTATTATTGATTGAATAATCCAATTGACGGTACATGTAGGGCATCTTTTTTACCATTTATGAGCGTCACGGACGCTCATAAATGGCCTCTGTCAGATTATTATTATTATTGATCTGTCAGATGCCCTCTGTATACAGATGCCCTCTGTCAGATTATTATTATTATTATTATTGATTGAATAATCCAATTGACGGTACATGTAGGGCATCTTTTTTGTGATACCTCGCCATTCATAGGTGATGTTAAAAAATTTCGAAACAAGTTATTTGGTTTTTACAGTTCTATCCAATTATGCCCGAATCGTCTTATGTTTTCATTGGAAATTTCAAACTTGTGCCTCTACTTCTAGTAGCCCACAAAATTTTTATCGCGATCATTCGATTCTCCGGATATATTTTGGTTACCAAAATTTCTCTCCCTACTTCTTATTCCGAGAAAAAAGGGCGGTATGGATGGTAAGCTATATCCAATTATGCCCGAATCGTTATATGTTTTCATTGGAAATTTCAAAGTTGATTCCTTGTGCCTCTACTTCTAGTAGCCCACAAAACTTTTATAGCGATCATTCGATTCTCCGGATATATTTTGGTTATCAAAATTTCTCTCCCTACTTCTTATTCCGAGAAAAAAGGGCGGTATGGATGGTAAGCTATATCATGTACAGTGCGAAATGAATTTCATGCAGTCATTTTTTTTAGTGTGGTCATAAATTCCTGTGCACAAGTTTTACCACAACTTTTTTATTTAAGAATAAATTTAATAATTCTGTGGAGACCCAGAATTCGGGTTGGCTGTAATGTGCCACTCCCACCTCATCGAAAATTACGAAAGGAGTGAATTTCATACAGTCATTTTTTTAGTGTGGTCATAAATTCCTGTGCACAAGTTAACCACAACTTTTTTATTTAAGAATAAATTTAATAATTCTGTGGAAACCCAGAATTCGGGTTGGCTGTAATGTGCCACTCCCACCTCATCGAAAATTACGAAAGGAATTTGAATGGGGTGACACCTTCGAAATAAAACAAATTATAAAGATATCGTTTTACCCAACCCAGAGAACCTTGTCTCCACAACTTAAAGAAAGAATAATAAATTGTAAAGGAAATAATGATCAAACTGAAACTAATACACCTCGCAGGTGTTGCGATAAAGTCGTAAATAAAATCTATTGTAAGCTGGACTGAAAGACGATGCGAGCAGACATTGTCCTCCTCCGGGAAAGTAATTAATGTCTTAATTGGATCGGGCCAGGTATCAACCCGAGATCGCGACGAAAAAAGAGCAGTCAGTGCAAAAACTCAGAGAGAGAAGGATCAAAAAAAAGGATAGTCAGATTTGTCCGAAAGAACAGGAGAGACGTAGTTTTAGAAGACAAGACAACGAAAGAGAGAAGGATCAAAAATAAGGATAGTCAGATTTGTCCGAAAGAACAGGAGAGACGTAGTTTTAGAAGACAAGACAACAGTCTATGCTGAGACTCCAACCAAGAAAGAAAGCAATTCGAGCAGTCGTTATTAAAATATTCATAAAATAACGATAATGAAATACGAGTACAAGCCAAAAATCTAGGTTGGAAAGAGTAGTTCACCACTCTTATTTAAAGAAACATTAAGATGCTCTCCCAAAAATATTACCGATCGGATCAAATTGACTAATAGTGATTTGATGTTGGAAAAGGGACCTTAAAAGAAGACAGGCTACAGAAAAGAGAACCTTCCTTTTTTGGACGGATAACTGCCTCCATCGGCAATAATCTCCAAGACCTCTGAATAAGAGGAACCATCTTTACTGTTGATTCTAAGGTATTTTCCTTCCGATATCCTGTTGAGTCAAATCTGTAAGATCTCTCTCTCTCTCTTAATAATAAGCTTGCCAAGAAAGGGGCTTCTCAACCCTTTTTTTGGATTCTGAACCTGCCCTGGGTATTGAATTTGATGCTTTTGGGCGGGTCGTCAAGAACTGGTTGGAGGCCCAGCATCTTATCTCCTGGAGGTCTATCTCTGGTCTTAGGCAGGCGAAGGCTCTCATTTTGTGTTGCTCTGCTCAGCGAACTAAGAAGTTGCTTTCACTGAACAAACTTGAAGTTAGGATTGTTACAGGGCTTCTTACAGGGCACTGTCATCTTAGAGTCATTTCACACCGAGCCCATCAAGTCCAGTCTCGTCTAAATAAGTCCAGTCGCGTCAAGTCATAACAGTCAAACTGATTTCACACAGAACCCGTCTCTTTCAGTCACTACTGTTTGTTTGAATGGGTGAGATGGATTTGTGTATGGTTGAACTTATCATACTTAGAAGAATGATTAGAAAGAAGAAGCAGAAAAGAAAATTTTGGATACATCCCATCAATATGAAGGGGGTCTTTATTTGATTCTTTTAAGCATTTATTTTCAGATTTATTGAAGGATCCATACAAATTTCATAATTTTTTACTTAAACTTGTCTAATTTATTTATTATGAATATATATCTATACTATAAAATAACTAAGGTGTTCCATAAAAATTTCAGAATTTATGAAGTGTTCCTTCATAGAAAAAGTTTGGGTAAAACGATTAATTTAAATTTTTGTTAGTCTTATTATTTTACAAATTTGTCCCTTTTTTAATACAGTTGAAATAATTTGACATAAATAAAAAAAATAAGAATGGTTACAAATATAATATCAAAAAGTTTCTCTTACAAAAATTAAAACAAAAATATTAAATTTAGAAATTAAACTTGTTTATAAGAATAGCAATCTGTCTAAATTAGTTTTTTTTTTAAACAATAGTCCATGAACTTTAATAAAACATGAAACTAAACTTTTTAGGTGGTATATCAATAAATTTTTTTTAATTTTAACCCATTTAAACATGTTTTATTACTATCCAAATAAAAAATATATTCATATATAATAAAAATATTTATTCTTTGCATTTCTAAAATTTTTGCTATTGGATGAAACGCCATTTAAACATTTAAGAAGTTATGAGTTCAAAGTTTAGAAGCACTGATCTAAATGTATAGTATTCTATTTTGACTGCCTCATGTTTTTGTGGCACTGTGTGCACATATTAAAATCGATATTAATATGCATATGAAGGCATATTTAAAATATAAATAAATACTTTTTTGTTCTTGACTTTTGTTTACTTTTTTGTTTGTTGTAAATATGCATATTAATATCTATTTTATCAAGCATGAAAAAAACAACAAGAATTAAGGTGTTCTGTAACACAACTTATTATTCATAGACCCATTACACTAAGTTCAGATGTGAAAATGTGGGGCAATTAAAGAAGAATCCTATTTCTAAATGTCTGACATTCTAGGATGATAGAGAACAAAATAATAAAATAACATAATATGCACCAAATTTTGCAATAATACATATTTTATTATGTATTATTGCAAAATTTATATTAGATATAAATAAAGAAGATTGACAAAAGACATAGAAAAAATGTCAAAATGAAACATGAGAGAATGTGAGAGAATGAAAAATTTTTTTTTTTTTTTAGATATTGTTTCTGATATGAGAGCCAACAGTATCTATAAAATTGCGATTTTTTCATGATTTCTAGGAAACCTATTGGCAAGAGAAAAGATGAGGCATGCCATACATCATTAAAAACAGTGACATTTTCGTTTATATTCATTGCTCTAATGTCTTATTTCTTCTATTAATTATTGGCAAAAATGTAATAATAATAATCCTCAAATTTGAAGTAAACTTGTATTTTTTTTAACAGAAAATTATTATATATTTATTATTATGAAATTTTTATTTTAAAGAATTTATTTATTCATGATAAGGAAAAATTTTTTAAAAATATGAGATAGAGGAAATTAGTAGCAGTAATGGTGATTTTGAATTTAGAAAGAAAACTGTTTCGATATTACATCTTCATTCTTAAATTTTTGTTGTACCTCTATATACAGTAAATGTTAATTTATTTATAATTTATTATAAATAAAATGCAAATTATTTGAGTGTTACAGAACCTGTCCCTATTTTTCTATACAAATGTTAGTCTTGATTTACATATTACTTTTGCAAAACCAATCTGCTGTGTAAATTGAGAGTTAAGTATAGTTTTAAAGAATTATAAAAGAATAATTTTAAAAAATAACAATTTTGTAAATTCTGCAAAGAAAGCCATTCAATATAAAACCTCAATTTATATTGAATTTGAAGATATTTTTTTAAACATCATATAAAATAATTGTTGTTGTTGAGAAATTGATAGTGAAATTTCATAAATACTTTAACTCATCAGGAAAGAAGAAGAAAAAGAAACCTCAAGATTCCGCAGCACCAAAACATGTATTTGCAAAAAAACCATGGTTTGATGATGCAATTTTGAAATTACTAAAAGAAAAAATAAAAGCACATAAACGAATGAAAAGATCACCATCTAAATCAAATATTGAAGCTTTCAAAGAATTAAGAAAGGAAGTTAGAAGAATATCAAGGCAGAGTTATAATGATTATTGCTTGAAATCTGGTTTACCAAATAAATATCTAGAAGCAGCAAAGGCTAAAAGGTAAAAACTTTAATATATTTTTATATTAAATTTTATCTTTAAATTTATCTTTAAATATTTATATTTAAATTTTTTCTTCTAGTTTGGTTTTACAAAATATATTCTTTGAATTGATATTAATATAAAAAATTCTGATTATATATAAATTTACAAATATTAATGGTAAATTTAATTTTAACTAGGGACTAGGATCCTGGTCAATTTTCTCAGTATTCAAACACTAGTCTTGATACAAAAATCCCTGTTTTTCAGTTTTGATTTTTAAAACAATTGTTTATATTTATTCACATAAAAGTTATAAAATCATAGACATGATTATTGGAAAATTAAATCAAATTATAGCTCTTACCTGATGTAGCTTAAAAAATATTACAGACAATAATATATACAGAATTTGGGTTAATGCAATGATCTTAGATATTATCATTTATTTAATATTATATTTGGCTGCATTCTTTTTGTATTTACAAAAATTAGTTCATAAATACAAAAATTCAGTTAAATCTATCAAGAATATCATCTCAACTGAAATGATTCTAGTAATTACTGCAGTCAAAGCCGGTTATAAGGGAATAAACTGTCGCAGATAAATGCAGGGGCAATTCCACTTGTGGATTCCTACAGTCACGGAAAGCTTTGTTTTCTCCAAGAATCTTAGTGCTGTTCCCGTGATTTATTTCATGTAAAACAAAATGAACGCTAATCAGTGGGACCTACACGTTTTGTCTCTTTATAAGTGATGTCCCTAATATTTGAATGCACAACAATCATATGTCGTCAGGTGGGAAAGGTAAATATTGAAGAGTTTTCAACTAGAGTTGTTATTTCAGTTTTAACCAAATATTGGTTATGTGGGTTGTGTAATTATTCAATTACCATTTATGGATCTTGTATCTGTGGTATACATAAAATGGGAAATAATTAATACTAGATATTACTCCTCATATAAATGAACAGAAATCCTGGTCATTTAATTTCATAAACTTGGAGTATAACTTAAAACTTCTACGAACTTATATAACAAATTATTAGGTGGCCCATTTTTGGGATATTGTGCCACCTGCAGATTTTGTCTTTTTAGAGGTACTACAATTTTAATTTAATTTGTATTAATTAAATTAAAATTAATTTAACTAACATTTGCAGTTGGGGAATATAGAGAGGAAAAAAGCAACAAATTGGCTTTTTATAATGTTTTTGTTATTTTTAAATAAATTACACTGATGGCCGGCCAAGGTAAAGCAGGATGAAAAGTAGGTCATCACAAGGGAGAGTACAGCAAAATGAAAAATTATCTGCCTTAAGCTGAATTTTCCATTATTTCCAAATCCGCTATATCATCTGAAAAATATCTGCAAAACATGGATTTTTTGCCATGACCAGATGCGTTTGTCCCTTATATCCGAATTTCTGTTATAACTCCCTAATAACCAGCTTCAACTGTATATTTTTTGAAGACTATCTTGATGATAAAAATAAAGCATATATAGCAAAAAAAAAAAAAACCTAAAATTGCTTTATTTTTGTTGTGTTTTAATATAGCAGAAGTTATGAATAGTTTTTGACTACCTTCACAAGTAAGACATTAAAATTATTAATAAATTCATCTCATAAGAATTAATAAATGACTATTTTGATTTCAATATTTCAAAAAAATTACAAGACAAATTTATACACATCCCTCTAGTCTAGTGCTTCTCAAAGTATGGTCCATGGATTCCCGGTAATCTGATAACGTATTTATAGGAGATTGATATGTACAAAAATAAAAAGAAGTATTCAAATAATAATTTTAAATAAAGAATTAATAAATCATAACTGCATGGGGAAAATATAGATCAGATTCTAATCTAATCTATACTTTCATTGTTTGTATGCTAAAAAATTAAATAATTCAACATTGACAAGTCCTTAACTTTCTTTTTCCTTAAAAAAGGAGTTTTAGGAGAATTCACATATTGGGAAACACTGTTTTGTTCAAATCAGCTAAACACAACACACCTTTATTCTTTCTAACACTCTTTAAATATATTGTGATGCTTTGAAAGCTTTTTTTTACATTTTATTATAGTAATCTGATAATGTATTTATAGGAGTCGTTGATATGTACAAAAATAAAAAGAAGTATTCAAATAATAATTTTAAATAAAGAATTAATAAATCATAACTTCATGGGAAAATATAGATCAGATTCTAATCTAATCTATACTTTCATTGTTTGTATGCTAAAAAATTAAATAATTCAACATTGACAAGTCCTTAACTTTCTTTTTCCTTAAAAAAGGAGTTTTAGGAGAATTCACATATTGGGAAACACTGTTTTGTTCAAATCAGCTAAACACAACACACCTTTATTCTTTCTAACACTCTTTAAATATATTGTGATGCTTTGAAAGCTTTTTTTTACATTTTATTAATGTTACTATATTCAATGTATATGCTAGCTGAATAAAAATTATTATGAATAAACTATTAAAATTAATTTGCAACTGAAAGATCCTTATACACAATAAAAATATAACAGAAATCAGAATGTATCGTGAAATTCATTTACATTTTATTAATGTTACTATATTCAATATATATGCTAACTGAATAAAAATTATTATGAATAAACTATTAAAATTAATTTGCAATTGAAAGATCCTTATACACAATAAAAATATAACAGAAATCAGAATGTATCGTGAAATTCAGATCTGCTTAGACATTATTAAAATTTACAATATCAATATATGTATATTTTTGTTTTTAAAATAACTGTATTTTTAATAATTTTCCAGAATACATTTTTTGTTGTTGTAATAAAATTGACACAGAAGGAAATATTTAATGTTTTCCTTTTCGCATTTCTAAAAAGCATGAGTGATTGATAAATATGTAATAACAGAGAAAGATTTTATAAGTGGCTAGAACAGTAGCAGATGTTGAATTACACCAAAACATAAAAATAAATTATAATGCATAAAATAATATCTTTAACCCATTAAAGTCCATTGAAGTGTCTACTTGTCATGGAAATGAAATAAAAAACAACAAAACAATTAAAAAACTCAATCCTGAGTTAAACAATACAGTTATCATGAAGTGAGTTTTTATGTTTATTCAGTGAAATACATACCTCCAGTGATGGATGCTAAATTTTTTGATTGTCAAATTTTGTTTTTAAATTCCATTTTAAGGATAAAAAAATGTGAATGGATTATATTAATAGAATTTGGATTATTTTATATTGAAAGCAGAATCTTATTGATTCTGCTTTCACTATTAATTTGTTTTTAAATTCCATTTTAAGGATAAAAAAATGTGAATGGATAAATAGAATTTGGATTATTTTATATTGAAAGCAGAATCTTATTGATTCTGCTTTCACTATTCTATTATATTTTAGTAATCTTATTTTGATTTTGTGGTGAGGTAAATTTTAAGCAAAACAGAATTTTAGTGCGATGATCTGTAAAATTTGTAAAACTGAAAAAAATGTTGCTGATAATACAAAAGTATTTGTTAATTTTGTTAAAATAAACAACTTTTTACTTTTACTGATAATTTAGTAAAATATCAGAAAATCCTAATGTAAACAACCTCAGTTATAAAAAGAAGCATGATACTTTGTTTTATGGCAGCCGATAGTTTCGTGAGAAGTTGCAGCCAAGCTTACTTTACTGCACTGCATGTGGTATTAGGTGTAATATGTCAACAAAAAGCTTCTACAGGCCAATTAAAGTATAATAGTTTTTTATGTATGAGTGTGATAATTTTCACACATGTAATGTTTTTGGTTATAAATTCGAAAATTTATAAAAAATTAAAATAAAAATTATTGAAATGAAGGAAGAACATACCAATAAACATATTTTATTAAAAAAATGAAAATATTTTAATAAATTTAAGTCATTTTTGAACTAATTAACTTAATTAAAATTTGCATAATACTTGTTTTTTTATTGATAATTTTTTAAAATATCCAATTTAAGTATGAGTAGTCATAAGTTGAGGACTATTTGTATTGAAAAATTTTTAAATAATAAAATATGCTTAAATTTTTGTTTTTTAAATTATGCAGGCAGAAAGCTGAAGAAGCTGCCTCGAAGGCTGAAGATAATGGTGATAAAAATTTTTAAATTATGCAGGCAGAAAGCTGAAGAAGCTGCCTCGAAGGCTGAAGATAATGGTGAAGTTACTATTAATAATGAGCAAGGGTAAATATTTTTGAATATTACATTTTCTTCATTATTCTAATTTAAGTAAATTTTGAAAGGTATCAACTATTATTAATACCTTTTAAAAATATTGATGCTTATTTTAAAGTAATAACTTTTTGAAAACAGTTGAAGGTATATATTGTGTTGAATCCTTTATTCATGTCTTTTTGCATGTGTTCAGTCCAGAGCTGAGTACAATTAACATTCATAGTGAGCACAAATGTTCCAATAGGCTGTTGCTCATGCATGAATCTATTGGAACAAATTTGTAGTCCAGGAAGAGGCAAGGTAGTGGTATAATATCACTATGGTTATCAATATGAACATGAACATGTATCTTAGGAAAGCTGTTATGAATGAATTGCTGTAAAAACTGACAACAAGAGAGTTTGCAATATGATGATGACATTATTTCTCTGAGAGTGAACAAGAGCTAAGGCTGCTTGTAGTATGGTTGAGTGAAATATATGAGAAAAAACAAATAAGAATAAATGAGGTGAATTTGAAATTCCTTGTGATTTGAGATGGGTGAGGAGCATACCAGGTGCAAAATTGAATTGATTAGGGTGAACCTGGAGCAGGCAAATTAGTTTTTGTAGTTGGATAATTATATTGATGGTGAAGTCCAAATAACATATACTGAAAGTTATGGATTTGCTTGAATGTTTGATATGAGAATCTTATCAACCATTCAAGTTTAAATACTAAATAGTTATGTAGCAGTTATTTTGGTTTCACTGCTGATATGGGAATGAGACTGGTTTTGATGTGAAAGATATTAAAAAATATATGAATGAACTGAAGATGAAATACTTAAAAGTGTATTTGATACTATATGTAAATAAACGTTGAAATTGTTGGATTATGTGGAATGAAAGAGCGATTGACAAAGTAAGTACAGGTATACCCCACTATAACATAGTAATTGAGACCAGAAAACTGTTAAGCAGAAATACATTAAATGAGTATAAGAATTATATTATAAATGGCTTAGACAGTTTTAGACAGAAAGTTGTTGATATATTTCTAAACCTAATTTATGAAGAATCAAATATTTCCCAACTACTTCATGAAACATTACCTTAATTTTATTTTTATTTTATTTCCATTATTACTTAACTTTTAACCTTAATAATTCACATTTATTCAACTTCAGTTGTAAAAATGCATCAGTAGTGGAAATGGACATCTTTCTTTTTGATGTAATATTTAATTCAGTCAAATGCTATTTTGCCAGATCAGTATCCAAATAAGTTTAACTGCATTGTTTGTCAAGATGCTATTTGTCGCAATTAAATTTTGTTGTGTATTTTTTTTTTAATTTTTCATTAACACTTTTTCACAATGTACAAACCTGTAAGGTAATTTACATTCAGGCCAGATTAAAAATTCATAAATTTTATAAATTGTGATATTTATTTTTAAAGATTACTGTTTAAAATTTTCCAGATATGGTCCTTATATCATGGCTTTTCTGATTATATATAAAAACTTCAAATTTGGCAAATTTTGTACTATAAATGAATTTTAATTCTGTATATTTTGTTTTTCTTTTATAAAAATGTTATCTTTAATTAAAATGAAATATAAGTATCTTCTTAGATATCACCTCTGTTGTTGTTTATTTATTCTTAATTTATTATTTTTTTAAAGAGAATTTACATTTTTTCTAATTTTTTTCATGTTCTATTGAATTGTAAAAATCAGCCATATTTCTCATTCAATAATCATTTTATTTTATTATAACTTTTTTCTGTGTGGTATTTCTGAATAGAGCTTGGTAAAGAATGATAGAAAAGGATTTTAAAAAGACCAGATAATTGTTTATGATCGAGCACAATTGGTCTCTTGCATAGACATTGCTATAGTTTGTTTCTTTATTGATATAACATTCTATTCTGTTTTCATATATAAAATTTTTATGTATAAAAAAAATCTAGTTCATTGTTTTGATTTATTTGTTTTTTGAGCAACTTCAGGAAGTAAAGCATGGTGTTTGACACACCTCCTTTTCTGTTTGCTGAAGTAATATTCATCAGTGTTTTCTTATATAATTTATACAATTTAATTCCATAATTATTATACATACAAATATATTTTTATAATAAAATATGAAACATAGTCATTAATTTCTTGTTTATATTTCTATCATGATATCTGTCTAAATTTCTAAGACTAAGATTTTAAAAAAAATTGTATTTTGTTTGAATTAAAAGAAGCCAGCACAAAGCACTTTGAAACCCGATATTGATTAAAAAAAATGATGCTCTTTGTTTAATGGGATTTCAAGGAAATTGTTTTTGCTCTTTGTTTAGTGGGTTTTCAAGAGAATTGTGTTTTTTTTTTTTTTTAAAGCTTCTATCAGACAATTCCACAATTAATTCGGAAGTGTACTGCCACCAATTTGACAAATTGAATGATTCCATCAAACTTTTTTTATTTCATGAAATAAAAAATTGATCAAAATGGATTGAACATGCTTTGGGATCACACTCTTCATCTCCTGATTACAATTCTTCATGAAGTTTACAAATAGCTGGAACTTGTTTCTTTTCAACATATAACTTATTAATTATACTACTTAATAACTTTGTCAAATTCAGTTCGTCAAAATGGACTGAACATGTTTTGGGATCATGCTCGTCAATTATTTGTATTAATTTAAATTTTACAAACTTTATTTATAAACAAATAACTTCATCATTTATGTAAAAATATTTAATGATACAATTATTTTATTTTAATTGTTTTACAATTATTTTAATTGTTTTATATTAATTTTAGTAAAACTAAAATTAATATAAAACAATTATTGTTCTTTAAAGTTTTATACTATGATGATTATTATTATTTTATATTTAAATACAAATACAAAACTATTTCTTTGATTCTAATATACTGTCAATTTGAGTAATTCCCTTTTCTTCCTGTTTTTTTTTTTTTTTTTTTAATCAAAGGAACTATCGATACAGAAAATTATTCAGATTTTATTCTATAACTAAAATAAAAATACTGTAAAGCCTGATTATAAGACAAAGTTTAGTTAAAGTTTTAACAGCACAAAAATAAACTTCATATTTCAACTTTAAAATAAAAATGAATGTTTAGTATCTAAAGTTTGCTGCTGTCTTGATTATGATTCTGATATGCTAAGCATGTAGATTTACAATGAAAATTTTTTTGTGGTATTGTTTGAATTTCTATATATAATAGAATGCTATTTTAAACTATGATTGACATTTTTTAAAAACAATTTTATTTGTTTAACTCCTTGAGTTCCTTTTTCTGTCTATAGATGTCAAGGCCATGGAATAAGTTATTGCCTCTGATATTGATAAACTATTTGATACTTCTACTGTTCAAAATATTGTAAATATTGAAATCAAGCGGAAAAAGCACTTAGACTAAAACAACAAACAATAATGACCGTATTACTTTGAATTTTAGCCACGCTTTTTATTCAAATTTTTAAACGTAAAATTTGGGCGTGGCTTAAATTCACAGCAAATATTTTAACATATTATTTCTTCTGATCTCCCATTCTCCAGTGATCGGGTTTTTGCTTTACGCTCTATGTATGTGCATAGTATTACAACCGTTGATATCAATTTATTTGGTAGTCCCCATTTGTACTTTTCTTATTTAATCCAGTTTGTTTGATAGTAGCTTGTAGAATCACATTGTATCTGGCCATATTTTATTTATAAGAAAAATCACGAATTACTCTAATGCTGTTTATAACTACTGATAAAAACAAATTGCCACCTGTTATTATTTTAAAGAAAAAACTGTACTCAAAGAAAATTTTCCTAAGACTGTTATAATTTGAGCACAAAAGAATGCATAATGACAACAGAATTGATGAAATACTGATTTGAATATGCTTGGGAGAAGAGACCTGTCACTATTTTTAAAAAAATGAAAGTAATAGTATATCTAAAGAAGAATCTCAATAAATTAGGAAGCTTATTATGTACAGGGTCGTGCAGGTAAATCCGGACAAATTTAATGCACGAATTTTCCTGAATGTAATTTTTATACAAATGGGATAGCTTATAAAGAGGCATTGGAAAGCCCTTTATTATCCAATAAAATTGAATAAAAAAAAAATTGATGGCTTTCTGTGCTTCAATGCTTCTTTAGTTAGATGTTTTCATTTTAATTCAAGAATTTTCCTGAAATATCTACAATGAAATCATATATAATTCACTTATTCAAATTTAATTCCAGGCTAAGAGGATCTGTATTGAAAGATCCCATACTTTAGAAAATTTTTTTGATGGATTCAATCTAAGTGTTGATCTCTCTACTATAAAATCTGACTCCATCACAGATATAATAAAATCATAATTGGGCCTAGAATGAATTTCATTACGTATTAATCTAACAATGATTGAGAAGTAGCATTTAAAATATAATGGCTTATGTTTGATAGAAACTTCATTATATGAATGTAATTTATACATTTCACTTTTGTTTTTATCTAGTATTTCTTTATTTTTTATCTATATAAATAGTCAGCAGGTAGAAAATATACATTTTCCATATTTAAATAATAATGTTTATTCAATATTATTGTAATTTATGTTAAATAATTTGAATTTTGGTAGTTTGGAAACATAACTTCTATTTATAATACCACATCTATATATACTATATATTTTTAAAGTATCTGTGAAAAATCATGTTTCCAGTTATGACAGATTCAAATTAAGACCAAAATTTTAAATGAATCTGTATCATAAGTTGGAATCCCTGTATACTCTATTCAATTTTGTTTCTATAAAAAGTGAAAAATCATGTTTCCAGTTATGACAGATTCAAATTAAGACCAAAAATTTAAATGGATCTGTATCATAAGTTGGAATCCCTGTATACTCTATTCAATTTTGTTTCTATAAAAAGTAATATTATAATTTTTTCTTGTTAACTACTATATATTTAAATAGAATCCAATTCTTAAGTTCTTACTAATTTTAATTTTTCAAGTATAACAGATTTGCTTAAAACTTTTAAACAGTTAAAATAAGTCAAAGAATAAATTTTTCCTGCATGAAAGGTGATTAGATATACATTTCCTAGGAATGTTATCAATTTTTGAAATTCTAAAAATAAATTTTAAATTATTGAATAAATCTTATTGAAACAAATGGAATATGAAATCTTAAAATCAAAATACTTACACTTACAGGTGTACCAAAAGTCAATGTTAACCTTTCTGCTATAAAAAAATTATAAGGAGATCTGGGTCTAATTGGTTTGTTTAACTTTCGAAGAGTCTGAAATATCAACAAATTATATATATAATTAAAGCAAAAATTTCATTGAAAGTTAAAAATTAAATTAATTAATTCATTATATTTTAAACAGAATGACATGTACTGTAATGTTACAGATTGTTTTAGTAAATAGTTAAAATCTTAATATTCAATTTAGAATATTGTTAAATTAAAATTAAATTATTAAATTAAAAATAAAATATTGAACTAAATGATTAAAGAACACTGATAAATTTTAACTAAAATAGAAATAAACTAAAATATACAAAAATTAAGTCTGAATCTAAACTGAAAATTATTATTCATTTTGTTTTCTAGTATGTATTCAAGGTGAATTTGAATCCTCTGAACTGATTTCATAATATTATTTAAGAATTCATCTCCTAACAATTCTTTTCTTTGAGAAAAGTAGATTATTGAATTTTTTCAGAGTGAATTTATGCCTATTTTATTAGTAATCAAGTAAATCTAAACACCTTTATGCTAAACCATTATTTTTATATGAATATTCATTGTAGAACTTAAAAAATAAAATAATCACATATCAAAATTCTAAATTTCCTACAACTTTTGCCTTATGAATCTTTCCATTTTAAAATGGAATAAAATATAAGAATCAGCTATGCATGCCTACTGTTCATTCATCAGATATCAAGATAACTCGTATCTATATTATCTGAATAATTTGAAAAAATTTCATATATGTTATCAGTTAAGATTAGACCAAGCCTAATGAAAATGATTGATATTGATCATTATTATTGATATAATATGGAAACATATGTATGTATATGTATAATTATATATATATGCTTCCATATACTGTATTACTTCAAATTTTAAGATGTAAAATTTTGCTGCTGCTTAAATTCAAAGTGAATAAGTTTAACATCTTATTTCTCCCGATCTCCCACTCTCCAACATTTGGGTTTTTGCTTTACACTCTACACAAGCACATAATATTACAACCATTGATAACAGTTTATTCGTACTTTTCTGATTTAATCCAGTTGCTGTTTGATAGTAGCTTGTAGAATTGAATCATATCTGGCCATATTTTAATTATAAGAATAATCACGATTTACTATAATGCTGTTTATAACTACTGATGGAAACAAATTGCTACCTTTTATTATTTTAAACAAAAAAACTGTATCCAAGGTAAATTTTCCTAAGGGTGTTATAATTTGAGCACAAAAGAATGCATAGATGACAACAGAATTGATGAAATATTGATTTGAATATGCTTGGGAGAAGAGACCTGTCACTATTTTTAAAAAAATGAAAGTAATAGTATATCTAAAGAAGAATCTCAATAAATTAGGAAGCTTATTATGTACAGGGTCGTGCAGGTAAATCCGGACAAATTTAATGCACGAATTTTCGCTATTTCTGTTTTGGCGGGAATTTGGCTATACTTGCACGTGACACGGTAGTGACCTTGGTAGAGAGTAGGCATTCACAAAATGGCCGCCAAGTCATCAGCACGTGCAGAGCACGATCGGAAAGTGGCTATACTCGATTCTCTTCGCGCCGGAAAGTCGCCGTGGATAATATCCTGTATAAATATTATTCAATCTGAATGAAATATATATACATTATTTGGACTCTAGGGATTCAACTCTATCAATTGTAATCCAATACCAATCAAAATGACTAATATTGGATTGTGAGATCTGAGTTGACTAGTATTCTCATGTTTTCTCATGTCAAGTTCTGACACCAGGAACAGTTTTTTTGTAGGTTGCTCTAGCACTTTAAATGAATAGATGCATAGATTTGTGAGAATTCTGCAACATGGGGGCCGATTAATTGAGGTTTAATTCAGAATAAAGCTGCGCAGATATGTGGCACATGGGGTCCGGGTTGAAGGAAAAAAGAGCACACAGTACACAGGCAATTCTATATACAAAGACATTTATTTAAGCAAGATATTAAACAAATATTAAATTGATTACAATTTTAAGAATAGAGAAACCAAAGAAACAAACTATATTATACATGAGCAGGCCTAACTACGTCTATCAGACCTAGCAGTAGCAAACAGGTTGATATATCGCTCCTCTGGCGCTACATACCTGGATGAGTCGGACGAGTCGGAACTACTTCCGTCAGAGAGGACAACTTCCCTCTCTCTCTCTGCTCTGAGTTACTTTCCAACTGATTACTCGTTGCCGCGGCTATCCTTCCCCTCTCCTTTTATCTTTCTTTGGGGAGGATATGATTCAGATATTAATATCATCTCAATGTTGTCATTGTTGATATGTTGGCAGCAAGTTCCATGTTCTCCATCCGGCTTTAAATCATCTTTCTTTCTTGTCCAGGCAGTAATCAGCCCGTTTGTTTATTTTAAAGTAACAACAATTGGGGGGGTTAAAGAAAGCTAACTTTTGTCTCATTGATTTCAACATATTAATAAAAATTATACAAAAGATGATAGAATTATACAAAGTTAAATGATATAATAATTGACAAAATAATAATATAAATCAGTTAATATAACTAGTTATACAATTGCTATAATAATATAATCGAATAACATAATTATTATAAAATATAGTGATACAATTATTAAGTAAAACAAAAATAAATCGGTAATTATGAACAGGATATTAAAATATAAGTGATATTTCGCGGATCTCATAGATTTGTAGTGGTCTGAAGAATAACAGACACTACATCTTTTTGTTTGTTAATAAAAAAAAAAAAAGATAAAAAGAGTACAATAAGAGAAAATAAGACCCTTAAATTTAATTTAATCAAAAGGGGGAAGGGACAGATATCAAAACATTGTGGCACCCATAGAAGACTTACTTGGAGTACTTCTTTCATCAAGTTAATTGTGGTCAATTTCCACTCTTGCTCCCTTGCTGTGGCTATTTTCTCTCCCTAAATCTGAGAGTTGATTCTTTCCTCAAGTGGATTCCTGCTGGGTCTGCTCACACTTTTTCAGTTGAGTCCATTTTACTCTCTTCTCTGTCTGTTTATTCTCCTCATTACCATCAGTCATTGTCGTATTTATATCTGACAGGACAGCAATGCCCCGCTCTAGCATTTATGACACCCCAGACAAAAAGTAAAATTGCCACCCCTTAAACATATACTTTTTAAAAATATATGCGGCGGCATGGGATAAAAGCATAGTTGGGGAAAGTGCATTATTGGGCTTTTTTTAAGCAAAATTTTGCTATTTGATATTGTAGTAATCTACTACAAGTTAATATCAATCTATATGCTATTTGATATTGTAGTATTCTACTACAAGTTAATATCGATCTATTTACATAGATAACGCACGATGAATGATGCTATTCCAGTATTTACATCGACCTTTACAAAAGCATCGCATCCGAACAGCGCACACGACTTTGACAGGATCTTAAAGTGCAATAATTCTTAAGATAACTTCACATTAGGAGCTATTTTTTTGGTAAGTATGAAGAATATTGATTAAAGTTTATATTAAATAAACAATATTTTTTGTCATTTCAAAATTTATTGAGAAAAAAATTCTGGTAAGCTCTTGCCCCAAAATATTGTTACCTGGGGCAAGTACAGATCAGCACCTTGGGGTAATCACATATTAGGCCACTCTAACCTCGTAACACGTTCAATTTTATTTTTGCATGTTCTACAATTTAATTTGTTTATTAACTTCTTTTTCTAGCATATATAACATGGTTCGCAAGCTTCGACAGAAAATCCAACGGGGACGATTATTCAAAAGAAATGAACGGCATGCGAACGTTGTCCGAGCAATAATTCAAAAGAAATGAACGAAATGTGAACGTTGTCGAGATGATGATCGATAAATGCAAAGATATCAATTAAAATTTTCATATAAATTATTTTTTATTTGATAAAAACCTTTTTTCATTTTAAATAACAAAATATGTGCTTTGTTACTTTGAAAAAAATAAAAAGTGATGCAAAATAATTAATATGAGAGGACGTATAGTGAAATAAAACAAAAACATAAAGTGATATAAATACACAAATTGTTATTAAACAATTTGTGTATTTACATCACTTTATATTTTTGTTTAATTCCATTATACTTCCTTCTCACATTTCAGAGATCAATTCTTGTTTCTAAACTTAACTAAACTTTAACAAAGGCTAACTGTAAAATGAAACAACCTATGTTAATGTGGTAGAAAGCATTTTATAGCAGATTTGTTCATAATTCTACTCTTGCTAAGTAGCTTGTGCAGGGCTTGACAAATTTCAAAAAGTTGAGTAGACAATTGGCTATCACTGCAAATTTAAAATTTCACGATTTTCGTTCGTCTTTCAATTTTGAGCTGTAATATGGTACTTTTATTAGTTTTTTATGTCCGTTATTATTGAAATTTAAGTGTCCGTATCTATTATTGAGGGGGATGCTCCCATAGACATCCATGTATTACTGCCGGGGAATTACAAAGTGTCCATTATTGAGGGGTGTCTGTTAGGTGAGGTTTCACTGTATTTGTTTTCCTAATTAAACATTTGTAGTAAAATATTATTTCTTTTATCTACACCAGACACTTGACAATCATTCACATTTTCAGTAAATTGATCATACTCCTGATTTTGATCATTATCTATAAAAATGTCACCATCATCTTTTGAAAGTACACAAATATTATGAAGAATACATGATGCTAAAATAATAGATGGAATAAAATCAGTCCTTGTCATGTCAAGATGTTTTGGACGTCTAAAACGACCTTTTAATTAAGTCAAAGCTCTTTCAATGACAGCTCTTGCATTAGATAAATGAGAATTAAATTTTTGCTGCTCCTTGTTAAGTGTCCATTATCCTTAAATGGAACACTCATCCATTCCAATAATGGATAAGCATTGTCACCTAAGACATGATACGGTTTTGGAATGAACTTCTGTGTTTTAGTAATTGCATCATATAAAGGTGGAGTCGTAAATGCTCTTGTATCATGAACAGAGTCTACATGACCTGCAAAGCAATCCATAAACAACACACAGCCTATAGTAAAATAGATGAGAAATTTTTTCTGTTAATATATTAACTTCCATCTTTTTGGGTATTTTTATTTCTATATGAGTCCCATCTTCTTTTTAATTTGACTTTAGTGATGTGTAAAATTTGCTCGTAGGGATGAATGTAATGAAAATATGAATGAAAACGATAATCTTTCAAATAATTCTACCCATAAAAATATCAGTAATTTGAATTCAAAAAAAAAAGAAAGAACTATCATGGATTACAGAAATAAAAACTTCTTTAAAGATGGCAGAGGAAAATAAGAAGAGGCATTCAGAAAAAGTTAAACATCTGGAAAAAATTATTGAAAATGATTCCAAAAGAATTCATTTATTGGAAAAATTTTTGGATAAATTAAACACTACAAAATATAGCTGAAAAAGCTATTTTTCAGATTTTTGTAAAATTTGAAATAAAATTCATTTTTGGAAACAATTTTCTAATGTATTATGCAGTGTACAGCAAGCATGTGAAACTTTGCCCTCAGCACTTTCACTGGTCCACTTCACTGCACATAAACCTCTTTAATTTGTATAATATCTAATGTATTATGCAATGTACAGCAAGCATGTGAAACTTGGCCCTCAGCACTTTCACTGGTCCACTTCACTGCACATAAACCTCTTTAATTTGTATAATTAATTATAATTTTATCTATTTTCATTTACAACATATACCTACTTTTTTCAAATTTTCTCATCCTAGAAAGCAAATATTTTTATAATAAAGTATAAACAGTTGATAATATAACTGATTTAAATGTTTATTAATGGCCCTCTCAACTTTTTCTTATGCGGTCCTCTCAATATAAGGTGCATTATCTGATAAATGGCCCTCAGCAAGATATGAGTTTGACACTCTTGGTGTACAGCATACCTGCCGGATTTCAATTGCTCCTATACACAAAATATTGATGTATAGCAAAAATGTAAATATGATTTAATGAAGTGCCATAGGCAACTGTCTGTATATCAAATCTTAACATAATAAATTTGGGTGTAAAAATGGCCAAAAAAGTATTGAAATCATACACAATCAAAGTACATATATAGCTGAAACTTGCTTTGCAGTTTCAATTAAATATGGCAATTAATTGGTAAATTTATTTATGGTAGTTAGTTTTTTTATTTGTAAACTTAAGCATCTAAAATTACATTGATTCAAATTATTTTCAACTGAAATAAAAGTTGCACATATCAATTTTTCCTAAATAGTTGGCAATAAAAGAATAATATAAAATGATATATTTTATTTTAACTATATTAATTGAAATATTTATAAAACAGCTGCAAGTACATTTTTTTAATATTCCTAATTCACGATTTTCATTTGAAAAATCATCAGCTGGAGTCTCATAGTTGGAAGTTGAATCCGAATTTTCAAAATTACAAGTATCTTCAGATAAAATACAAATATTGTGCAAGACACAGGTAGTAAATATAACTGAAGGTATCATTTATACTCTATTCATATCTAATAGTTTCAGTCTTCTGAATCTGCTTTTCAAAAGAGAGAATACTCGTTCAATAGATATCCTAGCTTTAGATAATTTTGTACTAAAGTTGTCTTGATGCCTTGTTAGATGTCCATTTTCTTTAAATGAAATCACTATCCATTGTAAGAGTAGATAATCTGCATCGCCAATGATGTGATAAGGATTAGAAATGAATGCTGTTTTTTATAAAATTTGTTTATATAGAGGTGATGTTTTAAAAACCCGAGCATCATGAACAGAACCTGGATACCCTGCAAAGCAGTCGGTGAAAATCATTTTGTCGTCACACAGCTTGTAGCAATATATATGGAAACTGTTTTCTATTTATGTATTTATTTCCATTTTCATATGGCATTTTTATTTGTACATGTGTACCTTCTATTGCTCCTATAACTCCAGAGAAACCTATAGTAAAAAATATAATAAGAGAGTTGAAATTGATAAACTCAACAACTTGTGGGTCTGAATACAAGTACTTTGTGAGGATGTATATTCAAATAGGTAATAAATTAGACACTCAAATACATATCAAATAGAATGATTTGGAATCAAATATCTAGTTACAGTAAAAAGTAAGTATTTCTTTATTCATTTTTTAAGTGAAAAGTATTTTACACCCTAAACATTAAGGAAAAAGTACTTTCATTCATACTTTCATAAATGAATTGTGAACTTATAGAATAAGAAAAAACAGCTCAGTGAATTTTAATAAAAATTATAATATACTACTGTGGGGATCGGAAACCCCCCTGTCACGAAGACGAGTTGAAATTATATTCAATTTAATGACGCAATTATTAAAAACAGGATGTATTGAATTGCTTTATTGTCCTTTGAAATCTAATAAATCGAAGATGGGTTTACTTAGGTGACGTTTCAAAACGACACCTGACCCATCTGGAAGTTATGTAAGATAGAATAACAATCGTCCCCGGGAAAGGTGAGAAAGGGGTCGAAAGTATAAAAGAGCAGAGACAAAGGAGGCCGAGGCTTCCGCTTTTGGTTCGAAGTCTTGCTTTGTCTTGTCTGGTTTGCATCTCCAAATTCAGCTCTCCTTTCTCCAGTAAAATCGAACGTCATTTCGTTTTGCGTCGACTTGTGTTTGTTATGTGTGAAGATTTTAGAAACAAAGAAGGACGAAAGGTTTTCTTTTCCTATAGAACGGAATTGAAGCCTTTCTCTCACAAGTGTTAGTTGTGCCTTCATGCTTGGACCAAAGACTGTTACTCTAAAGGACTTAAGACTGTTTCATCAGCTACTGTTTTCGAGCAAGAGACAACTGTGATCAACTCCAGGTATCTCTCTCGCCGGTAAAACGACTGTCTGTAAGATTTGAATCTCTCTGAAACATTTAATAAAGAAGCTGTAAAGACTGTTTCATCAGCTACTGTTTTCGAGAAAGAGACAACTGTGATCAACTCCAGGTATCTCTCTCTCTTTGCCGGTAAAACGACTGTCTGTAAGATTTGAATCTCTCTGAAACATTTAATAAAGAAGCTGTTGAATTTATATTCAATGTTGTTCTCCGTCTGAATTTGTCGAGTTGCTTCTTCGCCGTCCTTACTTCACCCGCTTTTTGTTGACCGCTTTTAGGCCTAACGCTTGTTGTTAGCATTCCGCGTTTCCGTTTCCGGTTGGAAAACTCATACTACTGTATTATGTAAACATGTTCTTGTTGAATTTTTGATGATGTCTGATATCTATTTAAGTCTTAATCCAAAAGACCAAGTTATATTATCTTTAGATATTTCTCACAATTTCTTAACGACTTTATCAAAACAATGCAGTGCTGTTGCTGGACTCATTAAAACGATCTATTGATCTAAAAATGATTTATATATAATTTTAATTTAAAAAAGCAAAGTTACATCATCTTCAATTAAATGAATATTAAAAATTACCGATATGATTCGAGATTTGCCAAAATTCAGACTGTGGCAAGCAACGATTTTTCAGAATCTATAGGAGGGTGGGCTACTTGTTTTGTTGTTTCTATTGGTGCTATTCGATGCAGCAAAGATGAAAACGTTTCACGTGTCATTCTGAAGTGAAATTTAAAAGCATCTCCCATATTAGTGTCATTTCACACCGAGCCCGTCAAGTCCAGTCCCGTCTAAATAAGTCCAGTCGCGTCAAGTCGTAACAGTCAAACTGATTTCACACAGAACCCGTCTCTTTCAGTCACTACTGTTTGTTTGAATGGGTGAGATGGATTTGTATATATTCTAAGTATGATAAGTTCAACCAATGATTAGAAGGTTTTGGTTCTTTTAAGCATTTGGTAATTAAGCATTTTAATTATCATTTGGTTCTTAAAAGAACCAAATGCTAATTATGCATTTATTTCCAGATTTATTAAAGGATCCATACAAATTTTATAATTTTTTTCGAATGAGTATAGCTACATTTAATAACTTAAAAATTATGCTTGGTGACGAAATTGTAAAACAAAATACAAATTTTCGAGAAGCTATTTCACCAGAAGAACGGTTAGCCATATTTCTCAGATAAGAATAAAAAACATCCATAAATAAGAAATTTATTTATTTATTACTATAGCTGAATAATAAATTACAATGTTAATTCACATCGATAAATAAGAAATTTATTTATTTATTATTATAGCTGAATAATAAATTACAATGCTAATTCAATGAATATTTTGTGTATAAAAGTCGATTGTATCCTGTGGAAATGCCGTTCTAACATTGTGATATGAAGCAGAGTCATCAACAGGAGAGGTTGATTGTTATGGTGTATAAATACTGCCAATAGATGATGGATTTGAATATGGTTGAGCAGGACTCCGATAACGCGACAATTTTTGCTTTAATAAATGAATCACTTCCCCTTTAAATTCTAAGTTTTCTATAGGTGTCAACTTCTTGATGCTTGGAAGCAAACTTCGTAAAAACATTAGGTCAGTACACCATGAATATATAAATTTTTGTCAGGAAAATTTCATTTCTAAAACTAATATTTTATTAAATAATATTTAATTCCTAATAAAAAAAATAAATAACATTTTTGATAAGAAAAATTCTTTTTTAAAGACATGTAATTACGTATGTTCAAATATTAAAAATTAAATTAAAATTTTATAAAAAAATTAATTTTCAATTGTATATATGAATATACATGTCAAAAATCACGTAACATTTATTGATTTACTAATACCATAGTCCAATTTGTCACACTCATACAGGATTCAGCATAAAAACGGGTGTTTTTGAATGCAACGAAACTTATACTTTTTTTTTAATTTTTCAGAAGTTTTATTGAACTTATATGAAACTACAAAAAGCAAGTCCCGCCACAAGGAATAGCTTAGGCCTATAAATACTTTTTCAAAAGTTTTATTGAACTTATATGAAACTACAAAAAGCAAGTCCCGCCACAAGGAATAGCTTAGGGTGGCGGGACTGCTAAGTCTTGCATAAAACAAATAAAAGTCATAACAAAAATACAAATTGCAAGACACTTTTGAAAATACAGAAATGTAAATTTACAAATAAATAATCGCTTCAAAGTGGTATCCTTAAGAACAAATGATTACATAAAATCATCAAATTCAGGTGAATATGAGTGACAAATAGAATAATACCAAAAAAAATTTCTTTACAGGTTTACAGATGAAGATGACAAATTTACAGATGAAGATAATCATTACAATCTTCAACTATCGATGAAATTTTGTCTAAATGTTTTAAATACATTATATCCATAGCGTCTTGTTCGGCAGCAGTACTTTTTTTACGTTTTTTAACTACAGATATGTTCTCAGAAACATTATTATACTCAATAGTACCTGTTTCGTTTAAAAGATATGTGGAAGAGTTATTAGGACTCCTGTTCACTTGGTCATCGTCTATATGGCTGTCCTGTAACAAGGATTGGGATCCTTCGCCATTTTCTGCATCCGAAACACTTCCTATAGTTTTTTGTGCATTATGCTACTATCAAAAAATTTCAGCATGTCATAATATGGCCAAATCATTTTACGCTTCGTCGCAGCGGACCCAAATGGAATGGAATTATTTTTTCTCTTCTCCTTCATATAGTTACTCCACAAATTTTGCCATTTTGTCTTAGCCTCTATATCTGAAACAATTAGTGAAATTATTGAAATTATTATTTTATTCATATATATGTTATTTTTAATTTAGCTTTATTTTCTATTTTACATAGACTAATTAATATATTAATTTTAAATAGCCTGTTTACAAAAAAAAATTTTCTCTAGGTACTGTATTTAGCAACAGGAGAAACGTTTACATCCTTCGGCTATAATTTTCGTGTCGGGGTGAGCACCATACATTCCATAACAACAGAAACGCTTATTTTTAATTTAGCTTTATTTTCTATTTTACATAGAGTAATTAATATATTAATTTTAAATAGCCTGTTTACAAAAAAAAATTTTTCTCTAGGTACTGTATTTAGCAACAGGAGAAACGTTTACGTCCTTCGGCTATAATTTTCGTGTCGGGGTGAGCACCATACATTCCATAACAACAGAAACGAATGAAGCAGTTTGGAAAGTTCTGAAACCGATATATATGCCTGTTCCAACAACAGAAAAATGGAAAGATATTTCAGATTCATTCTTTGAAGTCTGTAAAATGCCTCACTGCATTGGCAGCGTGGATGGAAAGCATTGTGAAATAAAATATCCATCACATGCAGGTTCACAATATTATAATTATAAACATTTTCATTCAGTTGTTTTGATGGCAGTTGCTGATGATAATTGTAATTTTATTATGATAGATGTTGGAGCATACGGTCGGGACAACGACAGTACCATTTTTATGGAATCAGCAATGGGTAAAGCGTTTAAACCTGATAAATTAAATATTCATAATCCTCAAAAAATTCCTGGAACAAATGTTGTAATGCCATTTTACCTTGTAGGTGATGAAGCCTTTCCTCTGAAAAATAATTTAATGAGGCCTTATGTTTGACAATAGCTAGACTTTTCCAAACGCGTGTTTAAATTATCGTTTATCAACAGCACGTCGCACAGTTGAGTGTGCTTTTGGAATCTTAACAAGAAAATTCGGTATTTTTCAAAAAGCTATTATAACTAATGTCGAATTAGCAGAAGCTTCAATAAGAAGCGCATGTGTTCTACCCCCTCGAGGGAACGTGGGTCGTGGACGTCTTGACGTGGCGAGGGGGCTTGTGCCGGCAGACATTATGTCTGTATCTATGCATCTGCAGCCAGGCCGATAAGGTCATAGTGTATGGGTACACTAAGAGACTCCTAGTGGGGATGGCATTTTACCAAGAATCCCCACACTGGAAGAAGGTGCGCGTGCAGGTCGCACATCAGTGTCCATAGGGCACATCCCCCGGTCGGGCCTGGGAAACCCGTACCCGAGATGTGGGGGAGATTGGTTGAAATCCGTTCCGTTCTTCGGGCCTTGGTTGACTTTCTATAGAGAGGCTGCGGTGTCGGGCAGAACTTGGACTGGTCACCCGGGTAGTCCTGACACTACCCCAGGTGAAGAAATTCTTTCTAGGTCGGTAGAGCTGGGGCTGCACCCTCACCCTCCCCAGTGGGCGCTCTGTAGTTCGCCAACCGACCGCCCAAGTCCCTGTGGGTCCAGGATTAAGAATCGGCCCGATGTATGTCCTGTGTGATGTACAAGTCCTCTGTAAGGGTCCCAATCCCAAGGCGTTGTACCGGACCGAAGGGATGAATGGTGGAGGGATAGAAGCCATTATGGTGCCCACCCGAGGGCTGGCCTTGCTCGGGCTGAGTGGGTCTATCCAGAGGCTGGGGAAGTTTGCTTCCTAGGGAATCATAAAACTTTGGGGAAGTTGATCCAAGTGATATTTGGCCACGGCAAGGTGCCAGGAGCCCGGCCATTGCACGGCGTTGGTGGATATCATCTCCATGGTGGCCTGCCAGTCTGGAGCGGACAGTGGGCTACATCGGTGATCAAACGCGGAGATTCTTGCCCCTTTTCAAGTTGGGTCAGCTTGTCATCATGCGTTCCACCCATCCGATGTGATTATTAGTAAGGGTTCTACTCTTGTGGAAGGTTCAGGATTACTATACTCTCCGTCCTTCTGGCAGGCTGTTGCGATTCTCGTGATGGTTGTGCCTGAGCTATGGTGTCCTAAGGATTTCCCATTTGTGGGAGAACTTGTTGTGTGAAAACAGTCAAGTTTTCGATCCCTCCGGGACAGTTCCGGTCGCTACAGGTAGTCACAGTAGCAAATACACAGCCTCTTGTGTCTCCGCTCCCTCTGTGGATGGAGGCGATTCTTGGCTCTTAAAGGTCGCTTTGGCGACACAGTGCACGAGATATGAATGCAGCCTTCATTCCCCTAGGCCTGGCAAACCTGAGCGAATCCTCCATATTCGTATTTCGTTCACTATGTGGATCAGAGTGGTGGTCAGCCAAGTCCGCACCCCTAGTTGCAGGCAATGATTAAGCCGAGATTATTCTCGCTATTTAGTACCCTGTAGTACCCTGTAGTACCCTTGTAGGTGGAGCAGGGGAGCAGCCGTTTGGCCAGTCTCAGAATACGACATGAGCATGTGTTCTACACAATTATATTCGACAAACAGAAAATGATAGAGGCAATATTTTGGAAAAAAATGGATATTTGGATGAAAATGAAAATATTCCTGAGCTTCAGTCTCTGGTTCCTACAACAAATCATAGGGTGAGTACGAAGGCAATAGAGATTCGAGATAAACTAAAGAATTATTTTTTATCTCCTATAGGATCTGTACCTTGGCAAAATGACAAATGCTTGTCTTAAATGTTAAACTGCTTAAATTAAATAGTACTAATAACTAAATATACAGCACACTTGGCAGTAGTGACTTCAAAAGTATTTTATTTAGGTAATGGCTACTAATAAAATATCTAGATATTATGGTATCTAGTTATCTTATTAGTAGAGATGCTGAAACTCTAATGCTTTTAGAAACTCAAACTGATATGCTGAAACTAAGGAAAAGATTTGGAAAACTCACGCTATCTGAGCTTTTTTGATAAATAATATTTATTAACTATGTGTGCTTAAAATACACTAAATACTGATCAACCTAATTTCATGTCAGGAAATTAAAATTTTTTCTCTCCTAATCAGTGCTATTTATTTTAATTTCATGTCAGAAAATAAAATATGAAAAATAATGATATTTAAACAAATAGAAAATGGAATTTACTTTAATCTTTTTATCAATAATAAGATTACCTAAAAAATAATCAATTCTTATCTGTTGAAAAAGAAAGCCAAATTCTCAGTGTATAGTTTATAATTGAATAATTCTAAAATTTAGCACATTTATAGAAAGGCTTAATTTAAAATTTGGAAATTTTAGTAAAGTAATTTAGTACTTGTTTGTCTTTAAGATATTTTTTTTTAAATGTGAGGTTTTAGGTTTTTTTCTTTTTACTGACCTCTTCTCCTTTCCGATGTTTTGCCAGTGAGTTGTAAGAATAAACAAATATAGCATTTGTCTTAAGTTCATATTTTTCAAGAAAACTAAAGGAAAAGAAAGGGCAGTATTTTATTCAAGACTGAATTAAATGTTTAATTAACCCCTTGAGTGCCTGTGATATGGATAGATATCAAATTGCTGCCTAAAAAAAGGTTAAAAAATTTATTTCTGATTTTTTTTAAATTCAGCTATTGCAAATCGGTTTTTTTGTGTTGAATATAAAAAAATATTTACTTTTGATGATGGTTATTAAACTTTTTCAGTTTTACCAAAATATGTTTTTAAATCACATGTAAACAAACATTTTTGTAATTGAACTACTCAATAGAATTTGGATTATTTTATCTCATCTTATTGATTTTTTAGTCTAATAAATAAAATAATTCTTATTGTGGGATAAAATAAATGATATTTTTTGAAGTTTTAAATAAAATTTGAATTTTTCATATGAGCTATAAAATGCTGAAAACTGAAAAAATGCTGTAGATAATAGGAAAGTATTGATTAATTCTGTTAAAATAAACAAAAATATATCTTAATTATTTGTTTTTTTGTTTCAGTTTCAATGAAATTTAGGAGAAAAACACAAAAAACAAAACATAAACAACCTGTGCCCATTTAAAGGGGAGTGGCACTTTTATTATTTTACAGCAGCTACTTGTTTTCTAGGAAATTGCAGCCAAGCCTAGTTTACCTTCTGGCATATGATATTGGGTAGTTGTTACAATAAACTCTCTGCAATCCAATTAGAGAAACATAAAGAATAAAATAGTTGTTTTATTTGAGATGAGACCATTTTCATATGTTAAAATTTTTTATATATATTAAAAAAAATTATAAAAAGTACTGTTAAAAATTGCATAAATGATGCAAGAACAAGTTAATAAATATGAAATATTAATAAAAACGACAATATTTCATTGAATTTTTGTAATTTTTTAAAAATTACATAAAGTAATTTCACTCAACAAAAGTTATGTAACTCTTAGTATTTTTTATAAATAATTTCTGAAAGTTTTAGCCAAAGTTTTTCATTCATGGCTTGCTTTGTTTGGAGGAGATATGGCTAATGGCTATTTAAAAATATCAATCATTTCATGGTTGGTGGACGATTTCATATTAAAAATCATGCTTTCCATGATCTCCTATATAGAATGAAAAGTTGTGAAAGAACTAAAACTCTAAAGAAATGCTTACATAGTTATAAACAGGGCAAAATTCTCTATAAATTGAATTAAATGAGGTTATCACAATTTTAATTTTTTGCATATTAATTAGGCTTAATTTTAATTACTGGTTGGCACACAATTACAGGTGGCTATTGACATATGTGGAACTCGAGTTATAAACAAAAGTTTCAACAGAAGAATGAAGTTCCATTATTTTTTTTTACTACCAATATGCTAAACATTATATAAATATAAAAATGTTTTCTATTGGAATATTTTGAGATATTTATTTATTATAAAAAATTTTAAAATAGGAACAATATTAGTAAAAATATTATATTTTAAATAATTTGTTATGAAAATATGTTGATATTGTTGGAACTATGATGACATTACTAAATAACATTTTTCAATACAAATGTTATCATTCAAATATTTCTGATTAAGTATATAAATCATACAAATTTGTTTTTTTTTTATATATGAAAATAGGAGAAATTCTATAGTTAATAAATAATATAATTTTCAATATTTTCTTCTATATTCAAGACTCAGATTATCAAATTCATTAATATTTTAATTATATCAAAAACAGATTTCCATATTATTATATTAAATTATTATGGGATGTTTTGATTTATTATCTCATAATTTTTCTGTTACAACATATTAAATGTAAATAATCATATAATCTATATAAAATGCATTAAGTCAAGCATAATAAATCTTTATTATGGATCAAATAATTAATTTAAAACATTTTAATTTTTAATAAATATATGAGAATTTAATCAATATAAGGATTGTGATAGCAATTTGATTTTATGTTAATAGAATAAAAATGTTATGAATGAAGTAAATGTATTAAAGTCTTTAGAACATGTGAGTATTTTTAAATTTATTTTTTAATTTTAATAATTATAATTAAATTATATATAATTATATGAAATTGCACTTTCATTCATACTTTCATAAATGAATTGTGAACTTATAGAAGAAGAAGAAAAAACAGCTCAGTGAATTTTAATAAAAATTATAATATACTACTGTGGGGATCGGGGTGAACTGAATTTCATGTTTCTGCACAAACACAAGATCTAATCAGGTCTTTTGGATGGGAACAACTGGATCATCCACCTTACAGTCCAGACCTTGCACCCTGTGATTTTCACTTGTTTTGGTACTTAAAGGGGTTCCTTGGTGGTCAATGGTTCAACAACGACGAAGAAGTGAAAACTGCAGTCATGGATTGGGCTTCTTCACAGGCGGCAGATTTCTTCGACGTCGGAATTCAAAACCTTGTTGAATGGTATGACAAGTGTTTGAACAAAAACAGAAATTATATAGAAAAGTAGATGAAAGTATGTAGAATATGGAATAATAAATATTTTAATGATATTTGCAGTATTTTTCTTTTGATTAAAAAACAAATCTTATTTAAAAAATAACCCTCATATTAATTTTAAAACATACTATATAATAATTATTGTTAACCTTTGAATTTTATAATTTTATTTAAATAAATAATATTTTCTGTTTTATTCAGAGGTGCTTGTGGAGAGGTTCGTTTAGCATTTGCAAAAGGTACATGTAATCGTTTTGCTATAAAAATTATTTCAAAGAAGAAATTTTCAAATACAAATCATATTTTGGTAAGTTATAATAAAAAAGGATCAAAATTTAGAATATTTTTATATTTTTATTTTATTTTTCTTTTTTCTATAAATTTTCTTTTACAGGTTTACAGATGACGATGAAGAAGACATCATCAAAAGACATCAACAAAACCATACGTAAGTACAAGAATAAAATTACTATAACTAATACATTATTTTCATTTATAGGTACAAATGTACATTTACAAAACATACCAGTAATGATATTTACAACACAGGTAAGTAAAGAATTAAGTAAAATTCTAATTAAACAATAATAATTTAAATACATCAATTTTCACAAAATAAAATAGAGTATAACATCAAACACTAGGTAAAACAAAATCAGTTAACCAAAATCTCAATATACTCTGCGTCCCCACACCAAATTACATCTTTAGTGTTAGTATAAAGTTTCTCAAATTGTAAAGAGAAAAATTCTTATCTGCTTGAATTTTACGCCGCAGGTCTTCTAAGATACGAGTTTTAAGAAGACCAGGTGTGACACGTTTCTTGTCATAAAGAATCTCATACCTGGCCTTCCATATACGACGTTTCACTATTGATAAGAGACAATTAAATAAATATGTGTTAAATGTCTTGTAATTACTATGTCTCAAGATATTGTCTGCAGTAACATAACACTTAAACAAATCACCGACCCATTTCCACTGATATGTTGCCATAGGACATTCTGTCACAATGTGAGATGACGTTTCTTCTGCATTACACATTGTACATCGATTATGTTTAATTCTTTTAATCTTCAACAGGAACGCTTTAGTGGCAAACGCACCCACTGCAAAACGCCAATTGGATTCTTGATGTTCCGGTGACAGACAAGCGTCATGCACTCGTTTCCAGTTAGGTTTTTCCATTTCAGGTACGTTCTCAATTTCATAAATATGTCTATAAATACATTTAGGTTTAATATTCTTTTTCAGATCAGGAATTATTGTTTTCAATCGAGGAAGAAATTCTTTCCATTTTGTGACATATGAGACGGTCTTGTTATGTCTAACAATTACATCACATCCAAAGATCTCTCTAACAATATCCCCCAAAAAATATTCATATAGGTGTCGCAAAGGATGCTGACTAAAGAGCATAGTATTTATAAGTAAAGGCAATTGAATAGATATAGCAAAGTAATATATATCATAAACATTCCAACCACCCAATTGTTTATGTGCTTTCAATAGACTCCTAGCTTTCAGCTCAACTTCACCTTTCCAAAGAAATTTATATATCAAGTTCTCAATATGTCTAAATTGTGTTTTACCAAGGCTCAATGTGTACATGTTATAAATAACTTTTCCCATAATCAGTGATTTAATGACCATAACTCGTTCTGGCATATAAAGCCAAATGTCCTCATACCGTATTATTTCATCTTTTATCTTAGTTGTTAAAGTATCCATATTAAGTTTAGAATCATTTATACCATAATATATTCCCAAAATCTTAATGTTATTAACAATTGGGTAGATATTTTCTTTACTTAAATTTATTAGTTCCTTGCTTGCATTAAATACATATGATTTATTTGTGTTAATTTTTGTTCCAGTCATACAGCAGAATTCGTCTAGTGTTCGCTTAATCTTACAGTATGAAGCCATATCACATATGAAAAATTGACGTCGTCAGCATGTCCAATAAATTTTACTTCAACATCATGTCCAGGTATATATAGACTATTTCTTTATCATTCTTAATTTTTGTTAATAGTACATTAATATATAGAATAAACAAGAACATAGCAGACGGGCATCCTTGTCGTATGCCCTTGTGAATCTTAAATGTATCTATCACATATCGATTTATACCAATGCATGAAGTAGCTCCAAAAAAAAAGGCTCAAATATTTATCTGTCCACTGTTGGTCAAAACCCATCTTACTGAATATTTTCCTTAACACTGCATGGCTAACGTTGTCAAATGCTTTCGAGAAGTCAATTTGAAAAATTGAAAGCTGTTTATTTTTATCTCTATACATTCTCACAAGCAACTTGATGAATACAGTGTTCTCATGTATAGATCTATTCTTTATTCCGGCAGATTGGGTATTTACAATATATAATGATAGTGTTCGTTCTAGTCTATTCGCATATATAGCACTCACAATTTTATAATCGAGATTAAGTAGTGTTAAAGGTCGGATATTCGTAAGCTTAATTTTTGTCTCTTTAGTTTTAGGAAGAAGTGCCAACATCCCAATACTAAAATCATCAGGAAAATAATCACAATTATACAAATGTGTCAAGATTATAGCCAACTGTTCGTGAAACAAGTGATAAAACTCAGGATGAAGTTGATCAATTCCAACCGCTTTATCTTTTTTAAGTGCTCTAATACAAGTAGCTTTATTGACTTCTATATTTGTTATTTCTGCCTGAATTATCTCCAGGTCTAAAGGATCAACAGTTAACAGTCTTCACTACATTTTCAAAGGTATCTCATAGCTGTAATTCTCATCACCTTTCTCAAAAAGACCAACATAATGATTGTATAGAGCTGTCAAAATTTGTGTACTATCAGTAAGTAATGTGTCATCATCCAATACCAAGTTATCAATCGTCAATTTCCTGTCTAATCGACGTATTCTTCCAAAAATTCTTCGTATTGGTTTGCTGTGAACATAATTTGGTAATTTTGTATTCTTCATATTGTAGTCTAATTTCATGAGATAATTGTTCCCTCGTCATTTCCTCTAGTTCTTTTATCTGACTGCCAAATCTGTTTGTATCATCATTCCAATGCAATAAGTTAGTCAGCGTCCTTTGATATATCTTCAAACGCTTAAATGATTCTTTTTTCAGCTGTTTAGTATAAAACAATGCTTTTTCTTTTACAAATCTCTTAAATTCGTACCAGGTATCCCAATTAATATTCATTTTCAGATTATCAAGTTTATCTATAATAATTGACTGAAATTCTCCCATTTCGTACACTCTTTTATTAATGAATTTCAGCCTACGGTAGGTTTGTATATTATCTCCTATTAGTATAAAATCAATACCAACTAGTTTATGATCAGATATATTATAGTTTATATCGTATGTGGCTATATCATTAATTTTAAACCTGTTTTCAGAGATATAGATTCTATCCAATCGTACCAGCACACCCCTACCTTTCCAAGTGTATCCTGGGTGATGATGATGGATCAAACGGTAAGTATCAGTCAAAATTTTTGCTAATATTAAGTCTTGTAAAACATTTCTAGTATTATCATAAATTAATTTAGTATTTTTGTCCAGCTGTTCTGTGGGATCCAGGTCCAAGTTAACTTCCTCACAACTTAATTTTTGTGTCTTTAGTTTTAGGAAGAAGTGCCAACAACCCAATACTAAAATCATCAGGAAAGTAATCACAATTATACAAATGTGTCAAGATTATAGCCAACTGTTCGTGAAACAAATGATAAAACTCAGGATGAAGTTGATCAATTCCAACCGCTTTATCTTTTTTTAGTGCTCTAATAGCTTTATTGACTTCTATATTTGTTATTTCTGCCTGAATTATCTCCAGGTCTAAAGGGTCAACAGTCTTCACTACATTTTCAAAGGTATCCCATAGCTGTAAATTCTCATCACTTTTCTCAAAAAGACCAACATAATGATTGTATAGAGCTGTCAAAATTTGTGTACTATCAGTAAGTAATGTCATCATCGAACACCAAGTTATCAATCGTCAATTTCCTATCTAATCGACGTATTCTTCTAAAGAAATTCTTCATATTGGTTTGCTGTGGACATAATTTGGTAATTTACTTCATATTGTAGTCTAATTTCATGAGAATTGTTCCCTCATCATTTCCTCTAATTCTTTTATCTGACTGCCAAATCTGTTTGTATCATCATTCCAATGCAATAAATTAGTCAGTGTTCTTTGATATATCTTCAAACGCTTAAATGATTGTCTTTTCAGCTGTTTAGTATAAAACAATGCTTTTTCTTTTACAAATCTCTTAAATTCATACCAGGTACCCGAATTAATATTCATTTTCAGATTATCAAATTTATCTATAATAATTGATTGAAATTCTTTCATTTCATACACTCTTTTATTAATGAATTTCAGCCTACGGTAGGTTTGTATATTATCTCCTATTAGTATAAAATCAATACCAACTAGTTTATGATCAGATATATTAGTTTATATCGTATGTAGCTATATCATTAATTTTAAACCTGTTTTCAGAAATATAGATTCTGTCCAATCGTACCAGCACACCTCTACCTTTCCAAGTGTATCCCGGATGATCATGATAAATCAAACGGTAAGTATCAGTCAAAATTTTTGCCAATACTATCATAAATTAATTTAGTATTTTTATCCAGCTGTTCAAGTACGGTATTAAAGTCTCCTAACAAAATAAATGTTCTTTCAGTATTCATGTAAGTTTCTAGGGAAGTGAAAAAAACCCGTCTCTCTGCCATGTTAGGTGGTGCGTAGATATTCAAAATACGCAAAGAATGACCACCAATTACCATATCTACAACCAATAATCGTCCTAAAGCAGGGGTGGGCAATTATTTTCTGCCGCGGGCTGGATAAACAAGTCATCAAGATGAAGCGGGCCGTATAAAAACTGAAAAGTACCTAAGGGCGAATTTAACCTTACGGACCACCAATTACCATATCTATAACCAATAATCGCCCTATAGCGTCTGAGAGGAAATTCTGTATTTTTATTGGGTTTCTGATTATCATTAGAACTCCTGTATGGAACAGTGATGCTAATGCTCCCAAGACTTGATAACCAATACATATTTTGCGCATCTTCCTAATATAATCAAAATTATCAAAATTCGTATCTTGTATACAAAATATGTCTATTTTTAATGTTTTAATCAAATTTATAATGACAATTTGTTTCTTAATATCCTTCAAGCCATTCACATTATATGTGTATAATCGTATATTTTCCATAATTATGACATTGATAGTCTTCTAACTGGTTTAATTCTAATCTTTTTTCCACCAACATCAAACATATCAAATTTTGAATTAGATTGTCTACGTCTTTTAATAGTTTTAAGACTACTTAATGAAGGGTCATCTTTATCTTTACTATCTGTTTCCTCTATTTCCTCTACCTCGCTATCATTAATACCATTTTCATCTCTAATTCTATTTATGCTACTATTTAGTTCATCAATTTTATTATTTAATTCATTAAACTCCATAACATTACTAACACTACTGTCTAGATCTATATCTCTATCAATCTGATCTACAACTGTTTCCTGTATCCCAACATCTTTCATAATTCCATTGCTCAATCTATATCCTTAATCTCTCCTTTACTCTGAATATCCGTATTCATATTACTTTTACATTTAGTATGAATATGGCCCTTTATACCGCACTTGTAACATGTAATCTCGGGGAAATCTCTAAGAAAATGTCCGACCTGTTTACATTTAAAACATGTAATTTCAATACCTTTGTAATATGTAAACACATTATGTCCCCTAATTTTTAAAAAATTTGGGACTTTAGTTTCCATTTTTAGTGCGATACGTCTTGTACCTGTTTTCACAGTTGGATAATCTTTATAGGTCAATTCACGGTAACTCATAATTTTCCCATATTGATGTACTACTTGCTTTACATCAAATTCGGATATTTCAAACGGAACATTACGTAAGAAAAGTACGGTAAGTGGCATTTCAGCAGATACGGGTTTTATAATTTTACCCTCATATCTTAATCCCTCTTCTACTAACTTTTTTAATACCTCTATCTTCCCTACCGATACAGCTACCTCTTTTCCTTTTCCAAAATTAACTCCTTCTATTTCCCCTTTTCCTATTAACTGTTCTAATCCTTCCATTAACATTCTTATATTTAAATTAGCAATCTCAAAAACGACAGATCTATCTAAAGGAACCCTATTATGTATATAATATTCTAGACTTTTACTAAGCTCCTTATTAATATTAATCTCTTCTATATTAACCTTACTTTTTCTTCCAGGTTTTCAGCGGATAAGTTGGTATTCTTCAATGCTTCAGCATAGGAGTGCTGATAACCAGGTAAGTCTCTTTTTTTCTTTCAGCCGACTACACTTTGATCTTAGCCAAAAGGCCGAGAACTGCGAAGATCTATGAAAAAAATGTGGAAAATAGCGATAATTTATTTTTCCAACACAACAATTCACTGCAGAAACATATCATAAGGTTGGGGTAATAAATTGCCCTAACCTTATTACTTTAAAATTATTTGGATCCGATGTAAATTTTCCCCCTGGGTCATATGACTTTTCTCAACGCCCCCCGACGAAAAACTTTAGTCCCAGTGGAGTATTTATTTAAATTCTATAGAAACTTCTCGAATTACACCTAATTAATTGGATATACGAGCTAAAATGCAGAATAATTGTAATATTGTTAAGAAATAAGGCAACAGCAGACTGATTATCCAATTGCGCTAAATTAATCGCTAGGAAAATGATTGGTATGTAAATTTTCACCCTGCTTCATGTAAAAGTTATGTAATATACAAGTAGTGATTAAAAGTTTAGATGCAATTGTATATCATTCATATCTAAATACTTTAATGTATGGTTTACATTGTAAAAGTCCAATTGTTTGTTTAACAATTACTGTTACAGAACTGTTTCTTCTATTGAAATGCTTTTCTTTTACAGTTAAATGATCATTATCTTTAAATGGTGTTAATAAAAAATAATCTAAAGGATATACTGAATCACCTAAAAGATTATCATCATCTGTTAAATACTTTTCTTGTTGACTTTTTAATAGTGAATATATAGGACTTTGTTGGAATATACAAGCATCATTTAAGCTGCCTGGTCATCCAACTTTCTAAAGATTTCTTGATTAGGATGCGTATTATAAGCGGAAAATACTGTAGTTAAAAAATTAAAGTTCAATTTTTATGCAACAGATGGCGCCGCCATAGGATTAATATTAACTCGGTATATGGTGATATAAAGTACTTCGAATTGGGCTGATCTGCTTTCGAAATATCAATATAAAAATGTTAATAATTATCGTCAATCTTTAGTGCTGAGTTACTGCTAGGCGTTCACAAAATTCTGACAGTAGTACAATAGTTCCCCGAAGTTCAATGTTAGTAACGCGTAATTATACATTATATAACAACGTTAATTATAATATCGAATCATATGATATTTCGCGATAGAATTTGATAGCTAGCGCGAAGCTTAATGATCGCTTTGTATTTGTTAGCGATTTTCTCTCAATCTCGCTTTGTTTCATGTGCTGAAATCAAAATCGACCCAAGTATCTTAACATTTAAATTTCCATCATGTTATGTAAAGTATTGTATTTATGATTGTCATATTATTATTTTTATTTGAAAATCAGATCTATCAGATTATATAGACATGTTCATAAATTGAATATAACAGCAATTATGAAATATTAAATTTACTGTATATAAACAACAACATATTACTGTAGTATTACTGTATATAGTAATACAATATTACTATAGTTATTAATGTTAAAATAGAATGTCAGTTTATTATCAACATTTATAAAAAAAAGAGCATATATAATAAAATATTTGATTATGCATGCATAACCACGTCAATTTTGATTTTAACACTTAAAACGGATAAAACGAGAGAGAGAGAAAACGCTAACAGATATAATGAGGAGGTATGAAATTCTATCGCGAGATATCACATGACGCGATATTATAACAAACGCATACAGTAATTACGCGGCATTAACGTTAGAACTTTGAGCATCTACGAAGTTAACACGGACATTTGGAAACGCGTAGAACCAACGCGCCACTAATGATTGACTATAAACATTTTTACATTTTAAGAATATGTCCGCCCAACTTGACATACGTGTAGTCCTAATTATACTGTATATATCAGGGTAGATCAGCTTCTACGTCACTACGAACTACATAGGAGAATTTCAAATATTTAAGAGTCACAATCAGTTTCTTTCTGGGTCAATATCAGGGTAGATCAGATTCTACGTCCCTACGAACTACATAGGAGAATTTCAAATATTTAAGAGTCACAATCAGTTTCTTTCTGGGTCAAGGAGACGATATCAGCTTTTTCTGTAATCTTAACAATGGTTTCAGAATTGTTTTACTATATATTTCACATGCATTTATACTATATAATGTTTTTGAAAATTTATTAAAATAATAATTTCGCATCAAGCTGTAAAAAATAATGAAATCAATCGGAGGAAAATTTAGCTTTAAATGACTAAAATAAAGTTGTTTTAGGGTAGAGGGGGGAGAAAATAAATACTGTATAATGTTTTTGAAAATTTATAAAAATAATAATTTCACTTCAAACTGTAAAAAATAATGAAATCAATCGGAAGAAAAATTTAGCTTTAAATGACTAAAATAAAGTTGTTTTAGGGTAGAGGGGGGAGAAAATAAATTTATAACTGTCAAACTGACCATAAACAATGCTTTGAAAGAGTAAATCGCGATCCAGTTTCACATAGCTTAGGGGATCTGAAGAACAAACACGATTGGGAAGCATCTTGTCAGCAATGTCCACTTGCCAATCCTAGGAGGAAAGAAAAAAATTCACCACAAAAAGAGAACAGTTGAAGTTCAACTCTGAAAAGTGGCGATCCAATTTCACATAGCTTAGGGGACCTGAAGAACAAACACGATTGGGAACCATCTTGTCAGCAATTTCCACTTGCCAATCCCAGGAGGAAAGAAAAAAATTCACCACAAAAAGAGAACAGTTGAAGTTCAACTCTGAAAAGGCCGGACTGAGAAGCTCAGCTCATAGGAAGGGGGAGGCGATCGGGACGAGATCGACAACTCTATAGAAAGAAAAGAAATCTTCAATAAGAAGACCGTGCTCATATCAGCAGTTTTCCGGATTTCGGACTGAGAAGCTCAGCTCATAGGAAGGGGAAGCGATCGGGACGAGATCGCCAACTTTATAGAAAGAAAAGAAATCTTCAATAAGAAGACCGTGCTCATATCAGCAGTTTTCCGGATCATTCGCAAGATACTGCTATCCCATAGACGGAAACCGAAAGGCAGAGTCCACAATAAAGGTCGGTTCCCACTTACGGAAAAGTACTACGTAAAAATAATCCAGAAACGGAAAATTCGAAAATTTTCCGTATAAGCAGTGCAGAAAGTATCCGGAATATTGAGTTGGAGAACTTTTAACTTTTCCGGATCACATGATCCGGAAAAAGAATATTTTAACCAATAGCGTACCGTTGAGACCGACGTCATACATGACGCATACAATCATCGAATGAGGAGAAATATAAACATGAAAGGCAAGAGAACGAAGAACCAAGAATTAAATGAAATGTTCGTCGAAGAAATTAGGAAATATCCCCAATTATATGATAAGACATACTCAGATTTTAAGGACGTAAAAAAAAAAAAAAACAATATGGGCTGCTATAGGCGCTAAATTTGGAATTTCTGGTAAATAGATAGACAAATATATTTTAGTCTTAACATAGTATTTCCCCGAAGGGTAAGATTTTACTTTGACTGCCTCGCGTCTTCGTGGCGCCATGCGCGCACATTAAAGTCGATGTTGATATTCATTCACATGCATATTTACATTACTTTATCGAGCATGAAAAAGTGGCAGTCATTATGGAACGCTATAACGCCACATATCCATAGATGCTTTGCACTAGGACAGACGCAACAGCACGAAGCAGTGAGAATAGAATCCCACCTTTCGAAGTTTAATCTACTGTATATTATTTAAATTGTAATTCGTATGATAGGAATTGAAGCTGAGAATAAATGGAGAGTCCAACGAGATAGATACACAAAAGAAAAAAGAAAAGTTAGAGTAAGTAGTTTTAATGGTGCTGGGACATCATCTATTTATAAATCTAATTGGGATTTATATAAAATATTAGATGGAATATTGGGAAGTAATACAGCACCTAATGATAGGTTTGTTAAACTATTCAATATGTATGTTTATTCATTTATATGCATGAGTATTTACTAACTTATTTTACAGCACTATTTTCAACCTACAAAGCAATATTTCTATTAATGACTGCCAAGACATAGGTGAATTTACTACACAGACACTTTCATTTTCTACAAGTGAAGTTCCAGATTCACATGCAGATAATGAAAGAATGTGTATAGGAGAAATTGTTCTTAATTCTATTGATGAGCAGAAACAGACTGTGAATTAATAGGGTAAATAAGATTTTAATAGACAATAAGCATAATATGTGATTTTTTAAGTTATATGAATATATAATTTAAGAAACATATGCCATATTCTTTTCCAGCAATAATATTGATAACAAAGATAGGACAAAAATGACAACAACCAAAATAGCAAAAGAAAACATGAAGAATCAACTTTGAATGATGCAATGTCTTTGTTTAAAATACAAGTGAACAATTTGGGGAATTTTTTCAGAGACATAAACTGGACAAAATCTCACATTTCTGTGCACTACTGGAGTGAGATTAAGGCAGTTTAATGAGCTTGAACAATTAGAAATAATGCATGACTTTGAAATAAAAATGTTGGAAAGAGAGAGAGAAAAAATTTTAAAAAAGTGATTTATTTGTTAAATAAATATGTTTTATAAATATTAAACTGAGTTCTTTGATTTATAACAAAATTTTTAGTGATTACAAGAAATAATTCTTTTAAATTATTATCTCAACATGTATTCCTAATGACACTTAATTTAAATGAAAGATTATTTTTCTGATCTTTGAGGAAAAGCAATATTTTTTAATCAGCATTTACAATAACCATACAAAAATATACTGCAAAAGCATAGGATGCAAAATTGACTGAAATTTAATAATTACATGCAATATAATATGCATTTTTATGATTAATTTAAAAACAAATGATTTCTTTGCCTATGTATAATTAAAAAAATTAGCAGTTTTATTTTACAATATACAATATTTTAATTTGTCAATGATTTAAGCTGAATATTATATATCACAAATATATCACAAATATAGATAAGAAAATAACTTATTAATGGAAGTTATTAAACTTTATTATACTGTATACATTAATTGCATGTACACAATGCAAATCATATAATAAAAATCAAACATTTTTCCCCTAAAAATAAAATTTATACTGGAGAGATTAAATCTGTGCTTTTAACATAAATATATTTCAATAAAATAAATCATAACATAAATTTTTCTTATGGTGGTTATTTAATTGCAACTTATCTGTATTAACAATTGAAGAGTGTAATCCCAAAACAATTCAGTCCATTTTGAAGAATTGAATTTGACAAAGTTATTAAGAAGGATAATAAGATATATGCTGAAAAGAAACAAGTTCCAACAATTCGTAATCACGAGAATGATATAATCTACGTTTTCTCTTTTTATTTTGCATATATTTCTAATACAAAATACACAGTGAAAGAAATTGGACACTAGAAATGAAAACACTCCTTTAATTCGTCCTCCATTTTGAACGTGTGACGTCAGAAGGCAAGTGCCAGTAGCTGGTGTTTTGAAATTCTTTTTCGGATTTGATGGGAACACACTAAATTTTACGGACGGAAACTATCCGGAAAAAGAAAATATATTCTGTATACGTAATTATTTTTTGTAGCGGCTTTTCCGTAAGTGGGAACCGGCCTTAAGAAGAGACCAACCGTCTTGAATATTACTAGTCCAGCCGACCAACTACGAACATTTTCTATGATTCGTTAAAAAAAGGTAGTGTTATCAATGCTCTATAATCTATAGTTCTATACGACTAACGTAAACGCTGTTTGTAAAGAAATCTCTCTTTTCGAGGGATGTAATGATATCAAATAAGCACGTTTTAGTGTTTTAAGTTTTACCGTCTCAAATTCATTGACGTGCGTCACGCAACATTCTTCCTTCCTTACCTGCAACTCGCATACGTCGTCTATCGGTTCTAACCGGCAGACTGACAATTAGAAAGACACGCCTCTAAAACGCGTCTGGTGTCAGAACTGACAATATTAGTCTCGTGATTTTAATCCGAATCCTATAAAAGCCAGATACTCCGTAAGGACTCCGCCCCCACCATCCGGAACATGGGATCCTAGTGGGCTCTCCGGGATCTATACCATCCCCTCCTCTATAGATTGGCTGATTTCTCCTCAGGAGTGGCAGTTTGTAATAGATTCTGATTCGCCTCTTTACTTGCAAGTTAGCATGTAGAAGAGTGGAAAGTGGCGTCATCTTTGATAGAAAAAAAACACAGGGTTTCAGTTGTTATATATTACAGTCCGTTTATTCGGCATTTCGAGATAATGTCAATTCTGTCCACTTCAAAGTATGGAGATTTTATTGCATTTGATTGTAGTTTTTATTCATTTTTCATTAACAGATATACATAATATATTTATGCAATTACAGAAAGATGATATAATTTTTAAAGATAGAATTCTACGTAAAATTTATTTTTTAAGCCCTTATTTTAGTCTTGAATTTCTCTAGTGCAGTTTCGTTCACTCCGATTCCTTGATAAGAATATTTTCCGCTTTCAGGTCTACATCGATTATAACATCCTTCCCCTCCATTTTTTGCAAGGTCATGTCACCACGATAGCAAGCCTAAATTTTATTTAAAAATAAAAATAGCCGAATAATTAAATTAATACAAATAAATAAAAAAATGCAATACAGTAATTGCTAAATTATTTTTCACAATTATTATAATACTTACAGGATCAAGCACTGAAGAAAGTTTAAAATTAAGTTTATATACTCCAGATTCTATTTCCTCGTTATCAGCAAATTCATCCGAACAAGGACAGTCAGCGTCAGGACACAAACTTTGACGAGTGATATCTATAGCTTTTTTAATTCCCATTTCGCTAGAATAATAGTGATTTTGCAATATTCTATAACTTATTTCATTCTATTCATGTTTTTTCTAAGAACTAATTACTCGATTACATGATATCTTAATTAAAGTATTAATTCGTCTCTTAGAGCTACGGTATATTGAAACTAACTAATTCATAAGAATATAATTTTTATCTAATAAATTAAAGAGAATAGAAATAATTTAAAATAACCCTTACAAGTTTTTTGAAGGTTTTTTCTCCTCATCGCAGGTTTTGGCAGAAGATAATTTTATTTTAACTTTGCTTTCGCAAGATAATGGAATTTTAAGAGTGACACTCAGTTCAAGTACAGCATTCTTTCCCTTTACGAGTTCGCATATCTCCTTACCGTCCTCGTCTTTCAGTTCATAATGGTCAATGATTACATTTTCATTACCTGAAATGGGAGAGGAATAATTAGATTATTTTAATGATTAACGCTTTCGATTTATTATCAGGGAATTGAGATAAAGGGTCGGTTAGTATATTACGTGCTAGAGACTCCCAAAATGAAGCCAGTTGGTTTATTTGTGAATGGGGCATAATAGGATCTCCTTTTTTCTCCTATAATCATGGGTTTCTGCTTAGACACATATCCATTTCAATTCCTCCTGTCTAGCTCATTGTGAACAGCAATATGTAATGAATCTTTGAAGGAGCAGTCTAAATGCAGCAATCTGATAATGCCATGACTCAAAATTTCATTAAAATTGGATCAACAAATGTGAAATTATAATTTTAAAAAAATTTATATTCATTTTCCAATTGATATAAATATAGCCAGTAACATCAATAGATAAAGGTTTTTACAAACCAATATGTAGTGTGTTAAGCATAAATAAAACATGATTAAAATAAACATTAAAAATGAAATATTAAATAAATTTAGCAAACACTAATATTAAATGATAGTATAATTCTATAATTATTAAAGAAGTTTTATTTAGTTATCTTTCCTCCATTTTCTATGATTTTTAAAAATTTTCCTAGATATTAGTCATTACTTTTCATTTGCATAAAAGAAATTTCCAAAACATTTAAGGAAATTTTAAAAAATTATAGAAAATATATGAAAGATATCTAAATGAAAATGTTCATTATTAATTATAGAATTAAAACATGTTTGATAATTTATTTAATATCTCAGTTTTAACATTTAATTTTGTTTAATTATGAATTAAATTATATTAAATAATTTAATTCATATTTTCTGATAATGAATCATCTACAAATATTTTTAATCTCTATGAATAATGAAATTCTTATTATTACTGAAATTTACTCACAGATTTCCAACGTTTTTGGCGAAGTTGTTCTTTCCGTAGTCGAAATTGATTTTGAACAATCTGACGTTGTTCTTCAGTCAAAGATTTCATATAGGCTTCATTAACTTTTGTGTATTCATTTAAGTTTTCTTTGAACTTCTCAGAATATATCTATATATTAAGAAAAAATGTTTTTATATGTAATTAAGAAAGTTTCTAAATACTTATTTGTTTCTTTTTATTACAGTAGTTCCTGTTTTTATGAGTTAATTTATTCTTAGATTTGGCTTATAAAATAAAATTATAAGTCCATTCCAACTGAATAATTATAGTGTATAATGCCTTAGGTATAAGTCAGGAATGAAAATTTTATACAAATTTGCTTTAAAAGTAGTTAATGCATGTATATAAGACAAAAAAAAGCAGAAAGTTATATCAATAGAGAAAACAAGCTGCAGCATCATCCTTGTGAATGTGTTTCAAAATTATAATTCAACAGCCAAAATTTGTGGTGGCACAAGTACATAGCCCAGAAGAGTTCAAGATTAAAAGAACGAACTACTGGATCTTAAACTAGAAAAAACTACTTGATCTTAGGATTATGAATAAAATATATTTATTAATGAGTCATTAACTTTTTGGCTGCCACTTCAAACTATAGTTCCTTCAAATTAGAACATTTTTCTTTCCTCAATATTTTTCCATTGTTTATAGTTTACTCTGAATTACTGCCTATGTTCTTAAATCTTTTTATTTTCTAATTTGAACAAACAAAATTTTTTGATATGTTTAAATTTTTTATTTTATTATTTAATCATTACAGTTTACTAAAAATGAATGTTTTAATTTAAAAATGAATGTTTCATAAATAACATTAAATTTCATGGGAGCATGTATAGATATCATGACTTAATTATGCAAGTGTGTCATTGACTTGTGTAAATATCAAAAGTTATAAAAAACAACAACAAAGAATTAAAAATTTTAATCTTGATTTTATTAATCCAGTTATTGCAAATTGGCTTTTTCCTTTTGATTACATTGCACTTTTGATGATGGTTCCTAAATTTTTTCATTTGTCAATATTTTAAACTATGTATAAACAAACATTGTTTATAATTGAACCATTTGATAGAATTCGGAATATTTATCCATTTTTGACAATTTTTTAGACTGATATATCAAAGTTTATTCTGATTTTGGGATGAGATAAATGACATCGTTGAAATTTTACATAAAAATCGAATTTTTCATATGATGAGCAATAAAATGCTGAAAATTGAAAAAATTGTAGCTAATAGGAAAGTATTGGTTAATTTTGTTAAAGTAACCTAAAATATATCTTAATCATTCATTTTTTGTTTCAATTTCACCAAAATTTAAAAGAAAATGTTGATAAAGAAACATAAACATTCTATGGTCATTTAAGTGGGTATGGTACTTTTATTGTTTAACAATAACCATTTATTTCCTAGGAAATCAGCCTAGTTTAATGTATGACATATGATATTGGGTGGATTGCTACAATAAACCATCTGCAGTTCAATTAGAGAAATGTAAAAAATATTATAGCTGTTTATGTTTGAGATGAGCCCATTTCATTAATTTCAGAATTTTTTTATATAAATTAAAAAATTTATAAAAAGTATTGTTAAAAATTGTGTAAATGAAATTAAAATAAGTTTATAAATATGAAATATTAATAAAAATGACAATATTTCATTGAATTTATGTAATGTTTTTTTATAATTTATGATGTAACTTCATTCCTTGCAAAAGTTACATAACTATTGATTTTTTTATAATTTCTGAAAATTTTGGTCAAATTTCTTCACTCATAGCTCATTTTGTTTAGAAGACATGTTGCTGTTTAAAAATATCAACTACTTAATTGGATGGCTAAGATTTCATATAAAAAAATTATTTTTCATCGATCTCATATAAGGAATGAAAAATTGTGAAAAAATAAAATTCCATAAAAATGCTTACATTGTTAGAAAAAGCAAAAAACGCAGTAAATCATGTAAATTTCAAAAGATTTCAACAAAAATTAAGCAAGATTTTACACTTTTAATTTTCATATTTTTTGCATATTAATTAAGCTTAATTACTATAAATATCTGGCAGCCAAAGGGTTAAACTTGAATAGAATCTTTGCAATAGCAGAACAGATATCTCAAAAGGCTTGATTCAATTTTGTCATCAAGGAAATGTGCCAAAAGAGTTGAAAAGAGGAATTTGCCAATGGCTGTTTTTGAGAAAAGATTAGAGAAATGTTGTGCAAAGTATTTGTCTGATTATGACACTTTTCCTCCTTGAAACAGTTGTTTGATTTTTATTTGAAGTCACTCCTCTACTTGAAGAGATTTTGGAAGTATATTACTTTCAGTTGTTGTACCCAAGTATAGTATTAGAATTATCATGCATTGAATTGTATAAATTTCTTTTATACTCATTTTGGTTAATTATAACAATTGTTGGTATCAAACTACAGAAAATTTTCAATAGTGAATTCAATAATAAAATGTATTTTTAATGATTTTATGTAATATAAAAAATTATGCAAAAAAATTACTTATATTTAAAATTATCAAATAAATAAAAATATTTTTATGAATTATATAGATTACAAACAAAATAATGAACTTCTGTGCCCTGATGATATAATTTTATTATAATAATCAGGACACACCATGTATAAAATTCATAGACAAGAATATTAAAAATATCGAGATTCTTAGCATTTTTTAACTAGTTTTTGTATTAATAATAATTTTAAATGTTATTGTAGAATGACCTAGCATTATATATCAGAATGTTGTTTGAAGTGACAATTTAGTTGTTGAATACTTTAAAATTAAAACTCTGTGAAAGAACTATCAACATTTGATTTTTTGATTGCTACATCAAATGTGGAATTTTATATTTTTTGTATTTTAATTCATTTCTTTTAGAATTGAAGGAGGCGAATTATTTGAAAAAGTACAGAGCATTGATCATTTTGATGAATCTACAGCTAAACTTTTGTTTTATCAAATGATAGTTGCTGTCAAGGTTGGTTTATAAATTTTATTGTAATTTTATTGAAAGAATAATAAGTTTAAATATTTTATTTTATTACAGTATCTTCATGATCAAGGAATTATTCATCGGGATTTAAAGGTAATATACTATGGACTATATCTATATATATAAAATACAATGTTTGTTTTTCTGTTGTACAAAGGCTCTCATACCATTAGATTCCTTGGGACCAAACCTACCCTAGACACTTCTGCAGCCTCACAGATAACATAGGATACCTAGAGTTGAGATTAGCCCAAGGGGCATTTTGGAAATGAGAATTAAAACTGCCTTCATTCAAATCCTTCATAGTGATGTTTGAATTCAGAATGATGTCATAATGAAAATTGATGTGACATAATTGATGACACGACAGGATATATGAAGTTACTATGATAATATGTTGCTGCTATGATTATGATGTATCATTGCAATATTATATATTAGTTAAATCATTAGTAAAATTGGATATGAGAAGCCAGTAGATGAAATTCTATAATGAATTATATGGTGTCATTGTGATGTAAGAATGGAGTAATGTCACTATGACATGTAAAATTGGATATGAGAAGCCAGTAGATGAAATGCTATAATGAATTATATGGTGTCATTGTGATGTAAGAATGGAGTAATGTCACTATGACATCATTACCCTGTCCATACAATTTCATCACAATCAGCTGACTGATTCTAAATGCTATAATAAATGAATAATATAGAAAAAATAATTCTGTTTGAATTCAAGATGTCATCAAAAGATCTATCATGATATAATAAATAGATGATGTCATCAGAAGTATGCCATGGTGATTAACATGTCATAATATTGATAACTGATCTTGCAATTTTATACTTTAATAAATTCAGGAAGAATAAATAATATTTACCAGTTATAATTCACTTAGTCTGATGATGATTCAACATTTTAATAAACATGTGCATTGAAATGATAATCATCATCAGACTAATTCACTTAGTCTGATGATGATTCAACATTTTAATAAACATGTGCATTGAAATGATAAATGAAATCAATACATGAAATAATTTTCAAATTAAGATTTTCCTAGGATACAGTACAATGAAGATCAATAAAATAATCAAGTTTTTGGTAAGCATATTACATAATAACACAGCTTTAACAATTTCAATATTTCTCCAAATAAATCTTTTTCAAATTGAAGAGTGGAAAGATATATAGACTCATAAGTTCTTGAATCTTCTGGAAATTATAAGGTTTGTTTTAAAGAACATACATATACTGTTTGTATATATTTTTTCAAACTATACCTAAGCAATACTGGGCACAGTTTGCTAATATTTTATTGTGTAAATAGATGAACTAATAGGTTTTCTGTAAATCTTTATACAGTAACCATTATCTTCATTAGTGATACATAAATCCAAGAAGTATATTTTATTAATGTTAATTTAATCTAAATTTACTTAAGACCTAGAGGATTATTAACAACAACACTGAGGAATGTATTAATTACACAAATAAACTTTCCAAAAATTGCTTGAATCTCTATTAAACATAGTCTATTAAATAACGAGCACAATTAGCAGTCAAAACAAGCAGTTTTTGGAAAGTTTTGACTGCTAATTGTGCTCGTTATTTAATAGACTATGTATTAATTACATTTTTATAGTTATTATTAATTAGAAATAAATTATCTGCATGTCAGCAATACAGATATACATTCAGTTATCTTTTCCAGCACATCTAATTCAACTTGTCTTTAATGTTTAAAATCTTTAATATTTTTTTAAATATTTGAAAGAAAACTTTTGTAGTTATTTGTTGATATATATTGCCTAAAATAACTGTTGCTTTGCTAATGAATTAGCATCATTGCTAGTAGGCAGAATTCATCCACTGTCTCACCCTATGATGTAAAAAGATACCTGATCTTAAGATGTTAATATTGTACAGAGAAGTTAGACAAAGGAAAAGAAGTTTCAGATGATGCTTGTAAAGAGATTGAGCAACTTTCAGCAGATGGGTAAGCTTCAGGCTTTGTTTGGGTATAGCATTTCTAAAAAAGTTATTAAGCTATTTTTTAAAAAAGAAGTGCATCAATTCCAAAACAAGTTTCAACACCTTATAAAGGACAATAAACTTATAGATATAACAAAAATATGAACAGTACTCGGGACACAATTCCATTAATCAATATTTTGATTTGTAGTCTCCATACCCTAGTTGTGCTTTTAGATTAGACCTGCACAATTTATAGAATGAAACTAGTTGCATTGTTCCAAAAAAAATTGCAGTGAGCCAAATTTAAGGGGTAATAAAATAATAAATTATGTTAATTTTATCAATTATCTATTTATTTATATAACACAATTGAGGCTGAAAAACAAAAATTAAAATGAAAATGTAGTGCATGTTATACTTCATTTTATATATGCATAAAATATTAGACAATAATAAATAAATAAATACAATTAAAAAGCTTTAATGAAAACTGATGATAGATTAAATTCATTGTGGAAATCTCAGAATATCTTCCAAATATTTATCAGTGAGAGAAGAACATATTTTATTTCTTAATTCAAAATTATTAGTTTGACAAATAGAATTAAATGCACTGGAAAAGATTTCCTCATGCATATCTGTATTGCTGATATGTAGATAATTTATTTCTGATTATTAATAACTATAATGTAATTAATACATTCCTCACTATTATTAACAATAATCATTAGGCCTTAAGCTAAATTTAAATTAACATTAATAAAGTATATTTCTTGAATTTATGGATCACTAATGAAGATAGTGATTTTTATACAAAGACATACAAAAACCTATTAGTACACCTATCTACATATAGGAAAAGTCTCTATACTCCAGGAAGTATAAAAGAAGCTAAGGCTGTGAGGAAGTTAACTTTGACCCGTCCTATTTTATTTTATTATGCACTCTTATTATTTATTGTTATTTTTCATTATTATCTAACGTATTATATTTTAGTTTACGAGTTAACTTACTTCCACCTTCTCCGTCGTCATTAGCAATCACGTGATACGGAATCGGGAACCATCCTCTGGAAGAGCTGTCCCGGGTAATAATGTCGTCATCTAATTTTACCACTGGTCCAATATGAGAATGCAAGAATGATCTCGTATTGATGTTTTGTTCGTATAAAATTAAATTGTAAAGAGGATGACATGAATTGACTATTCTGTAAGCTAATAACTTTAAACTTGTTATGTATAAGTATGTAAAGGAAGCAGCATGGGACTGTAAGTCACCCGGTATAAAAATGGAAGTAACCAATGACAAAATGAGGTGGTGTATCGACGTAAAGTTGGCTAAAGTGACACTGGAATTCTTGTAAAGGTCTACAATTTGCTTGAAGTTTGTATCGGTGGTGGAGGTAGTAGAGTTAAGTAGTATTTAAGGTTTCTTTCTTGTGAATAATTGATTGTTGTTATCTGAATTGGATTAAACAAGTTTTGTTGGCTTATTGCTTTATTATCATCTCAATAAAGCTTTAATTAAACACTTTTGTAAGTGTTTTTGAGTCTAATAAATTTCTATTTTTTTTTATCTAACTTGTTTGAGAATTTATTCCAATTATTAGTATAAGTTTCTAACATCGTTTGGTTGTTCTCAATCTAACACTTAATCAGTACTTCTAGTTGTATGTTCCGATTTCCTGTTTCTGGTTTTGCTTTTGCCAGTTAACATTAGTTGTTGTTAGATTGTTATGTAGTTAATTATATTTAAGTTAGAATTAGTTTAAGACCTGAGCTCAGTAGCTAATTAGTTTAAGTTAGAACTTAGTTAAAGACCTGAGCTCAGGCAAACTCTGGATTGCAGAGTCATTAGAACAAAACCTGAGCTCAGGCCGAACTCTGGATTGCAGAGTCATTAGAACCATTAGGTTTAGTTGTAAGTTAGTATTATTGCTATTCATTAAAATTCGCGACTTTGCAAGGCTATTATCTTAGTCCAAAGAGCATTTAAATGCTACTCATATTGATATCAACAAAGAATTAGATCTTATCTCAAGCACTTTATTAAACATGACTACTTTTATAAACTCATAATAAAATTAAAAAGTTGTTATACAGTGATAGATAGAAATAATACTGTAAACCAATATAACAACAGACAACAGAGATTGCACTCCTATTCATTATATGCAAAAATAAATGGAAAAAGATGTTATATAAAACAAGTATATGAATCATACAGTATTTAATTTGTTCTGAAATGACAAAGAAAACAGGCTAGATCTCATATGCCTGGGAGTTTATAAAACCTCTTTAACAGATAAATCTATTACAATTAACAGATTTTATATAAGGAACACATGAAGAGCTTTAAAACATTGAATATTGGAATATAAACATGATGATGTATATAACAGATGCAACACTTCTCTTAGTCAAGAAGCACATAAAAGAAATGTGAACATTTTATGAAATGAATCAAAAATGATTAATAACACATCTTAACTGTTTAATTGCCACATTATGAATTTCAAAGTGCTAATTATTTATAAATTATTGCATCAGAGGCATTTTTAATCATAAGAAAAATATATATCATTAGGATCCACAAACTGTGTAGATTCAAAATACAGTGGTACCTTGGTTAATGATGGCTTCAGATAACGACGTACTTGGTTAACGATGCAGGCTTTGGTTAACGACTCCTGATTATGGGAACTTCCGACAAAATAGAGTTCTATAACAGCTTGTCATCGCATCATGTGATTCGTTAGCTCAGTTGTTAATCGTTATTATTTTTATTACAATCAATTCAAATCCAACAATATCATTATTAAAATTAAATAAAATTATAAACATATAAAAATATATTTAAGTAAATGATAATTAATATATAGTAATGAAAACAAATTATTTAATTAATTAAAATAGACTTGCAACAGTTCACTAGTTTTTAGTTTCTTAAAGATGATTTCTAGACGATTATTATTTTAAATTTTGCGAACAAAGTCTGATTCTATCGTTTGTTTCTGTTATATATTACTTGACATCTTCATGTGGTGTGACGTCGCAGTTTCGGATTCCATTAGAAGAAAAAAATGTCTGATCTGAGATCCTACAATTCATATAGACAATAAATCTGTGAGTGCATGTCACTGTTTGTTTGCCATCAAAAGACAAAATCAAATCTTATTGATATAATAATCGTTGAATCTATAAGCTTCTAATCAGTGTTTACGGGTTATTTGTCAAAAAACTCTGAAGTGAGCCCAATTATCCTTCTAGTAAAGATTGATAATTAAAAACTATTTTCACGAACAATTTGTTTTATTAATGTTAATTTTTTGTAGAATATATAATAAATAAATGATAATTTCCATATTTTTAGGACATTTTAAATGAGTTTTATCTGCATTTTTAATATTTATTATGATTGTGGGAAGGAGCCGGAACAAATTAATCAGTTTTCAATTAAAGGACATTTTAAATGAGTTTTATCTACATTTTTAATATTTACTATGATGGTTGTTGGAAGGAGCTGGAATGAATTAATAAATTTTCAATTAAATCCTATGGGGAGGAGGAACCGGAACAATTAAAATCAATTTTCAATTAAATCTTATGGGGAATCGTGCCTTGGATAATGACGGTAATGCTGGAACGGATTACTGTCGTTAACCAAGGTACCACTGTATTTTCATCTAATCTTCCTGTTTCATTTTATATGGAGCCAAAAAAATTGCCAAATCATTATTTATTTTTCTATAAAAAACTATAAAAATAAAATAATGATAATACTTGGAATACAAAGAAATTGGAAAAATTGTTATATAAAAAATTTCATCTTATATGTTCTAAATGAATCCTAAAAATTTCATAGTAATACATTAATTATTTTGGTCCTCTTTTGGCCCTGCAACATCTTGACCCTCTAAGTCAATAAATCAAGCTAATAAGTCACATGGTTTTTCTGTGTCAATTCTATTAACTTTATAGCTTATCATCAATTATTATTGAATACTGATTCATAAAAATTTTTTTCCTGTTTATTATTTTTTTTAAATGGGCATGGCATGCTAGCTAAGAATTCCCACTAATTCCTTCCTAGGAAATCTCTGTTCCACCTACTAAGTTCAATACTGTCTTTTATTAGCAGAAAAAGTATATTCTGAACCAATAAAGATGATAAACTGAGATTACAGCTGTTATTGTGGGAGGAGAGCCATTCTTACACTTTAGAAATTATTTCTTGAGAAAATGTCAAATATTATTGCAAAATAAAAAATTATTAAAATGTCAAGTTAACATATAACTTAATGTAAACAATTGCTTAAAAATGATATCTAATGTAAATTTATGCATTTTATTTTAAGATAATATACATCAATAATTTCGCTAAGAAAATTTGCATAATTATACTAATTTACTAAATAAACAATTTTACATTTAAATATAAACAGAAATACATCATTCATGACTTGTTTTATTCAGAAAGGACATAGCTATCAGATAGAAGTAATAATTTCATTCGATGTCTAAAAATCACAAAAAACAATAGTATAAAATTTGGCATAATATAAGCAATGAACACTTCTTTAAATAAATAAATAATTATTGTAAAGGTAAAAAAAAACATAAAAAATATATAAATAGTAAAAATTTCAGATTTTTTTCAATGAAAAATAAAAGAGAGAGAGTTTTATAAATTTCTGAATATCAATTAGGCTTAATTATAGAATACTATTGACCTGATGCTGCGGGAGGCAGTATTTGAAATTGCCTGCAGCAAAAGAGTTAAATATTGTCCCATATTGCTTTCATTTTTGTGATGAACTAGTAATTTAACATTAAATTTAATACTCTTATGTTTTTTTTATAAGGGCAATTAATAACAGTCAATATTAACACTGTTCGGAAATTCTTGTTATGGCTGATGAGGATTATAATTTAATCGAAAGCGCTTCTAATATAACATTTATTAAATGATTCACTAAATTTATAATCATATTCTTTGTTTTTAAAATATGTATCTATTGTCATAAATATATAAATTTCATCCCAATTAATAATAAACAGCTCTAAGGCAGGAAACACTATAAATATTTTAATGTTAATAACATTTATTAAATGATCACTAAATTTATAATCATATTCTTTGTTTTTAAAATGATATGTATCTATTGTCATAAATATATAAATTTCATGTTTAATATGTAATTTTGTAAATTTTATTTATAAATAAAATTTATTTTTAGCCTGAAAACATTCTTTTATCGAATAATAAGAATGATACTCTCATTAAGGTAATTATTTGATATTTGCTTAATTTAATTTCTTTATTGAAGTTACTAATTGTTTAAATTTTAGGTTACAGATTTTGGTTTGTCCAAATTCGTTAATGAAAAAACAATGCTGAAAACATTTTGTGGTACTCCAACTTACCTTGCACCAGAAATTATTTTAACTGCAGGCATGGGAAGCTATACAAAAGCAATTGATTGCTGGAGTCTTGGTGTAATATTATTTATCTGGTAGTTAAATGCTATTTATTTATTTTAAATTTTAAGAAAACTACTTATTAAGTATATAATAAATAAGTTATTAAGTATTTATAATTATAATCAAAACTCATTGGTTATGCTGTTGATGTGAAAGTCATCAATACTGATAGGAGTGCACTAATTTCTGATTTATATTTATTAAGTATATTGTTAAATGATGATAATTTAAAATTAAATACCAATAAAACATTATTCATGAAATTTTCTTTAAAACCTTATTTATTTTAACTTGAGACTATTTCCTTTGATGATAATTTATTTACTATTAATGATACTCATACTGATTTAAGTGTTATTCTTGTCTCTGTTCTTTTTCTGCTCATATTGACAAAATTATTAGTAAGATATATAGATAGATTAACAGTATTTATATGGTGGCATCTATGAAATATTAAAGACTTACATATATAATATGGATACATTCAATAATTCTATCTAACATCTATTATTGTCTTCCTGTATATATTGTTTCATATCTGATGTTTGCATTGATAAAATTGATAATGCTATTAATTGTATTGTTGCTATGATTATTAAAATCTTTAATTTTTTGAATTTGAATACTAATGATATACTATTGCCAATTGAATATTAAAAGTGTGAGAGAAATTATAATTTTAAATGATATTAAATTAATAATAAATATATTTGTGGTAACCTGTCTACTGATCGTATTTATTACTCTGTTCCCCAATTTGTTAATAGAAATTGTTCTTTATTATACATTCCTAAATATCATACTAACAAATTTAAAAATTCATTTTTTATTAGAGCTTCTGTTAAATATAATAATTTTGTTGATATTATTTATGTTGTTATTGTTTTTGTATTTTTCTTGTTTGGGATTGCTCTTCATGTATTCTATATACTTTGAGAGGTAAATAAATATATAAATAATTGTATATAATCTAACCTGACTTTGGAATCTAAAAATTAGTAAAAATTTGAAACACATATATAAGCTGACCCTCAACTTTCATATAATAAAATAATATGACATTCATTGAAATAAATTATCTATTTATTTATAATTTTAAAAATTTTCTAAATTCAGTTCACTGTTCAAATATGATCACTTATGACAAAATTCTAGACTTATAGCATTGAAATGTCTTGATGCAATGTGAAGAAAAAGCTATATAGGGAGTAGGCTGCAATCAGATTGTATTATATTGTGTCCAGTCATGTTTCTTTACAATATGATTTTATTGAAATATTGGTTCAGCAGAAAATATCAAAGAAATATTAAAAATTTCCATCATTTCTAAATATCAACAAAAATATTAACAAAATTTAAATGATTAAAAAATCAGAAATAAAACATGAATCAGAAACTTTGCTGCAATTGATAGAAGTGGAAAACAACCAGCATATACATGATTGGAAATCTGATGTCTGAAATTAGCTGTAAAAGATAAGTAACCCTCGATTTACAAAGCCTCAAATTACATAGTTTCAAAATTATGAAATTTGTACCTTTACAGATTTTGTTACTGTTATACAAAGTTTACATGAATTTGTAAGAATTTCTAGACATCCAGAATGATGATTTAGAAATTAAGCTGCCAAGCACATCAATTCTTCAACCAATTGATCAAGGCATGATTTTGACCTTTAAGGAATATCTGTGAGCAACCTTTAAAGGTATGATAGAAGTAATGAAGGAGTATAGGAAGTCATACGACATTTTGAAGGCTATCAACAACATCATGTCTTCCTGGGAAGAAGTGAATCAGTCATGCATGAATGGCTTTTGGCGAAAGGCTGATGGCCAAGTGCAGTTTCAGACATAGATTGAGACAGAGCAATTATCAAATGTAGTAAATGAAATCACAAACATACCTCAAGATCTCATCATTGACAACATTGATGCTCAGGATATTACTGAACTGCTTGAAAGTCATTCTGCACCACTTTCAAAAGGAGGCCTTAAAGAGTTGGTTTTACAACTTAAAACAAGCACCAGAAGAGGAAGTAAAAGGATCCAAATTTATCATGGAATTGTCAAAAATATTTCTACAAGAAAATCTTTCTAAAAATGCATGAAGTTTTGGATAACTTCTCTGATAATGACCCTGACTGGGATCGCGCTTCTACAATCTGCAGAGGATTCAATGCATTTTTGAAGCTCTACTATAAACTCTAGCTGGAACAGCACAGAACTTCCTGGCAGTCAACATTGACCCAGTTTTTTAAGAATACAGTTCCAACAGAAACACACGAATCACAGGACAAGGTTTCAAACATAACTTCCATATCAACCCAGCAAAAAGAAGAAACATGAGAACATTCAACGATGAGCCTGCGGTGATAGCACACCTTGTTACAAAAGAGATTTGGCGAAGGATTTTTTGCAAATTTATTGTTGTATGAAATTTTTCATTTGTAAAATATTTAATTACTGTATATAGCTGTACTGTATTTTTCATTGATAAACATCCTCATTTTTATGTGCATTTGTGTTGAAAATTAATATAATTGGATAGTTTATGGAAATTTTTTTGGTTTCGAAATGTATCCCATTAAAATTACTATTAATTTTACTTCAAACTATGAAGTTTTGAGGTAAATCAGGATAGTACACAAAGTAATGTGGTGGAATCTAGCAACAGCATAAATCAAGGGTTACCTATAATCATTTATTTTATAAATAACCAGACTATCAAAATGCATAAATTGTTGATCAAAAATATTGGTATATAGATTGCTACATTTTTATTCAATATTAACTGATCATTTGTTCAGTAATGGCACCATATTTTCACTAAACAAGATTTGTCTACACATTTCTGATTGTATTTATGAAGCACCCAATATATTAATATTTTTGAACATACACAACATACATTACAACATCAATATATTAATTTTTTGAACATACATACAAAAAATTAAAATATCGATATTAAAGAATTTTTGATAAAATTTGGAAAAATTAGAATTTTCCTAAATTATTATTCTTCAAAATCATAATAAATCTTCTGCTTTGCAGAAATCCATAATATTCTTAATCTAGTGACCTATTTTAGAATTAAAGTGCCAAATTAATGATTATTTATTTATTATGCTACAGTCATAAAAATGAGTGCTGAGGTCCATCAGTTTATTTTGTAGTCATCAGTAAGCATCTTCGAGGACCCATTGAGCTTAAAACTTATGATTACTTTCTTTGTCATAATTTCATACAGGATGGTATATGATATTTGCAGAAAATGAAGTGAAAGCTTAATTATTGTGAAATGTCAATGGACAATGCCCACATTAGATATTGTGCATGTGCGATAGTAACATAGCCACTTATTGGCAAATTTTATAATCTGTCAACCATGACACCATGTGTATAAATGCCTATAATGTATTGTCATATCATAACATTATTTGGGAAGAAACAGTGAATGATATTCCTGAAATGAAAGAAGAAGTTATTGAACAATACTTGGAAACATTCTCAAACAAAAGATACATGTCAGTGATAATTATATCAAATCAATGTTCATAGCCAAGCTCAATATGATTGAATGGGCTTTAACCTGTTGACTACCAGACGGTGTTAAATGTCAATGGTAGCATTGTGCCAGCCACATTCTGGAGTTAAGCCTAACGATACTGAGAAATTTATAAATTGTCGTATCATGCTTATTTTTGGTTGAAGAAATATGAAATTTTTACAGTTTATACCTTCTTTTTTATCAAAATAATTATTATTTATTATTTATTCATTTAAAGAATATTCATTGGATTTTTTAAACCAAACTTCATTTTATTTTTTTGCAATTTTTTTTAGGCATTCACTCAAATTAATACAGCTGTTTGATAGCGGTTTCCATCCTGAATAAAATAAGCCATCAATGATGTATTTCCGTCCATATTTCGATGAAAAATCATTTATTTGGTAAATTCATAGCATTCTGCAAATTTTCTTTGCAAAATTGATGTATATTCTCTTATAAAAAATGTTTTAATTTATATTCAATATCATATAATAACAACAAACTAACAGGGGATAAACCATTTTACGAATTAACCAAATTAAACAAGCCAAACTTCCCCTGGCGGATAAAGTTTAAATTATACTTTTTACAATGATTATTATTTTTGAATCAATACTATGGTGCCACCATCTGTTGAATTAATAATTAATTAAATAATTTAGAATTTAGAACTAAGGTGGCGCCATCTAGTAATTAATAATTAAACAATAATTTTAAAATTTATTTTCCCGAAATAAAATTTCGGGAAAATAAAAATTTTATTTCGGGAAAATAAATTTGGAAAATTATTGTTTAATTATTAATTACTAGATGGCGCCACCTTAGTTCTAAATTCTAAATTATTTAATTAATTATTAATTCAACAGATGGTGGCACCATAGCTTTGATTCAAAAAATAATAATATGGTAAAAAGTATACTTTAAACTTTATCCACCAGGGGAAGTTTGGCTTGTTTAATTTGGTTAATATTCAATATCATTTTTGATCATTAAGTTATATATGTTTATTTGACATTTCAGTAGTTTTCTGTTTTATTATGCAAAAGATTTCATGTCTTTTAAGAAAAAATTCTAATGTTAGAACAAATCTCCTCCCACAATAACAATTATATTATTAGCTTTTCTACCCTCACTGGTTCAGAATATATTTTTCCTGCCATTAAGAGACAGTATTGAACTTAGTAGGTGGAATAGAAATTTCCTGGGAAGGAATTGGTGGGAGTTCTAAGCAAGCATACCATGCCCATATTAAAATTAAAAATAATAGTTATAAAATGGAAAAATTTTTTTAATTGGAATTTGATGATAAATGTAATTTGCAATATATAGTAATTCTAAAAAAGCTTTCGAAATTTATATATTAGTGCAAAATAATTTTTAAAACATTATTTTGAATGAAGCAAAGACCTGAAATCATTTTCCCAATGCTCACTTTCCACAAAATGAACTAAACTAACTATCATATTCCTTGTAATTTGGAAATGTTTGTCAACATCATGACAGATTTTTATGATCCATTGCTTCCTAATAGCATCATCTTTTGGAAAACAAGGCCATGTTGTCTCAACAGGCACTTTTCCATTATAATTTTTGCGTAACAGTACTGAGCATGAATGCGACTCATGTTTTCATGTGATACCAGTCACAGAATTGTGTTTTGTTTAATAACCACAAAGTAGCTTGCAAGCAAAGTGGACATTGTCCATTTTCCTGATTTTTGTACTCTCTATACAGGGTGCGCCAGCTAAATCCAGACAAAATAAACAATTTAATTAAACAAAATTTTTAAAAAGGGATAATTATGAAATACAAAATAAGCAAAAATTAAATTACAGTATATGAAATGTAGTCAATTTAATAGAAGCTCATTATGAAATCTTAAATTGTAACAGGAAATGAATTTCTATTATAACTGAAAATTCCAAAAAAATCTGAAGATGCCAAAATGAGCATTGTTAATGCTATAGAAAATTCAAATTACATTCTCTAAATAGTCATTTTTTCTAAAACAAATCTTTCAAATGAATAAATCTTTCATGTGTAATAATAATTTCATATATAGATTTTCTCCACTTTACAAAAATAGATTATTCCTATGAAACTTCATAAGCCAAAAAGATGTAAAAGAAAGAAGCAATTATTATTAATTTATATGGCAGAAATTTGAGCACTCCCAGACCCAAAAAAATATTCTACCAAATAATATATAAAATATAAAATTATCATATATTTAATGTTATTTTAGGTTTTGTGTGCTACTAGATACATATATAAAGTAAAAATAATATATGTACACTAGTTTCATTTATGGAACCACTTATGTTTTCAGTTAAGCTACCATATTTCACATAGGATATACTGTATCTGGCAGCAGCAAGTTTTAGAAACTTATCACAGGTTGGTTAACAACCATGATTGACCAAAAAGATGGAGTTCAGCAGCCTGGAACCAGATCCTTCCTGAAAAACTGGAGATGAAGGATCCAGAATTGGAAGCAAGATCATCCAAGATAGCACCATACTGCATTACCATGTAGTCATTTGGCAGATCTTGGGAAACGATATAAAGTGGAGGATGGATCCCACGAGTTGGCTGTGGCTCAGGAAGCGACATGAACAAATGCCTGTGTTTCTTTGCTGTCTCATCAAAAGAAGAATCCATTTCTGGACAGATTGCTAATCTGTGATGAGAAATGAGTTCTTTACAATACTCCATGGCATCATCATCATTGGTTGGCAACACAAGAATACCCTTCCAAATAACCAAAACCACCACTTATGTCAACAGAAGGTTATGCTCTGTGTATGGTAGACTGTTTGGGATATCATGCATTGCAAACTGCTGCTACCTGGCCAGATAATCAGTGTAACTATATTCTCAGCAACTGGAATGTGTGCATGAAAACTGGAAACTGTGGAGCCAGTGATTGTGGATTGCAAAAGTGTCATTATGTTACACGACAGTGCAAAATGATATATTTCTAAGATTGCCCATGATATCATTATCCGACTTGGATGGGAAACACTAATGCATCCCCATAGTCCCCTGATATTGCACCTTCAGATTTCTATGTTTCATTCATTAGACAAACAAATGTGAGAACAACGGTTCCAAATCCTCAACAAAGTAATACAGGCACTGAATGATTTACAGGTAGGCCTCGATTAGCGCGAGTAATTGATTCCACGAATTTCTCGCACTAATCGAAGTATTAACTCTATGGAAAATATGGTAATCGGTTCTTGCTTTGTGAGATTCCGGCCATTAGCTAAGTTTCACGATGAATAACCACAATAAACTTAACACTAACTGTTTAAGAAATATTTATTTTCATATTTTACATCATTGTTCATCATCTAAATTAATAACTTACCAGGAATTGCGTCTCTCATCATCATCAAACCAACCGCCAAATCAAAACTAAAATAGCGAATCGAAAGCGGAAGTTGAGCGCCGCCTGGCCGCCAATTCTGGGTCGAGAAATGAGTGAATAGGCCGATTTGCAATTAAGCATTGCAACTTTATTGAATCAGTAAATTAGTTCCAGATAGCATTAATAAGCGAAGTTAATGAACCAATGAGAAATTTTTAACAAGTTTTCTATTTGTTTATTAGCAGAATACGACACCAAAAGATAACAAAAACAAATTTTTTTCACAAGTTTTATTTTAAATAAAGAAATCAGATAATAAACAAAAGAAAATAAATAATATCGGTAGTACAGCAATATAATAGGCAAATAAATTTGTAAAGATATCCTTATTTAAAAAAATTTAACAAAGAATGCTTTTATGTCGCTCAATCACATCCATTTTTTGCTGTAGCGTAATCACTTCTCTTTTTTTCGTTTCCTGTTTTATCATCAAAAGTGTTCTTCCTTTTATCCATTTCGATACTTTTTAAAAGAGAAAATTCTGTACTATACTGTATGTATACGATAGCAAAGCTAAATAATAGTACAGTAATGTTAAACAGTTAACGGGAAAAAGCCCATCTTTCTGATGTTTCACCCCTTCAAAATCGTGTGACCGTTCTTGGACTGCTCCTCGTTCGGTTTTACTAACCGAAAATTAACGGTAATTTGTTAATTGACATCATAAAAGGAGCTTTGTTAGTAAGACTGATCTGTGTTTACAACTCGCACTAACCAAATAACAGTATCAATTTTTTAAGTCGCACTAATCGAATTCGCGCTATTCGAAGTCTCGCTAATCGAGGCCTATCTGTATTTGATTCACATTTTGTTGAATTTACTATTGTGGGATCCATAGTTTGCCCAAGTATTGGAAACAGGTTATTACTGCTGATAAGGACTATTTCTGATTTCCAAGTACATCTTATTTCATGTTATCATGTTTCTCTTTGTAGGGTAAAAATTCAACAGAATGTTAATGGTTTTGTTATTGTTGTTACTGTTGAATTAACATTAAAATTATTAATGTTTATTCAACAGAACTTTATTGGTAACCTATAGCTACCACATTGATGATGCAAAGCTGAGTGAAGTAATTTAGCACTGTATATTTAAATAAATTAAATAACAATAGTATGTTTAGGTAAAAATATTTTAATTTTAATATAACTATTTATTTGTAAAATTTTGATTATGCAATATTGTGTTATATTTGGTTGCACTAATTGCAACAAACATCAGGAATATGATTTTATCATATCATAAGATAAATAGATTTTGTTTGCATTTATATATTGCAACACCTGGTATTACATATGTACAAATTTATTGGGAGCAGTAATCAAGCAATATAATGCAAGCTGTTGTGTTACCAAAGAAAAAATGATTCCCAGAATGATGCAAATATGAAATTTAATATTGAAAATGCTGTTTTAATTATTTTATGACACAAATTAAAAAAAATGCAAATTAAAATGATTCAAAGTGGGATCTGGGTGTATTTCCAAAAAGATTCCTTTATTTTATTCAAAATTTCTCTGCAGGTACTCCTCTTTCCATCATCATCTTACTATATTTTACTATCTATGCTCATTCTTTCTTCTTATACTCATTTTTTTCACACATTTCCATTTAACATTCCCAGATATGTATGCTCTTATTCTCTACCACAGTACATTCCATCTCATCATTCCACTGTGCATCTTCCTTTTTTCTATCTACTCTCATTTCACTAGTTATTACCATTGCAATGCTCATTACATTTTCTAAAGTGCATCCACGTATCCTCCGTATTGTATATATTCATCTATTGGATCTAGGCTTGTGAGGAGGTTAACTCTGACCCGTCCTATTTTATTTTATTATGCACTTTATTATTTATCATTATTTTCATTATTATCTAACGTATTATATTTTAGTTTACGAGTTGACTTACTTCTACCCTCTCTATCGTAGTTAGCAATCACGTTACGGAATCGGGAACCGTCTTCAGGAAGAGCTGTCCTGGGTAATGATGTCATCATCTAATCTAACTGTTTTACCACTGATCCAATATGAGAATGTAAGAATGATCTCGTATTGAGGCTTTGTTGGTATAGAATTAAATTGTAAAGAGAATGACATGAATTGCTAACTCTGTAAGCTAATAAGTTTAAACATGTTACATATATTTATGTAAATGAAGCAATACGGGATTGTACGTCATTCGGATATAAAAGCAAACGCAACCAATCACTCACCGAGGTGTTGTATCAACATAAGGTTGATTAAGTGACATTGGAATTCTTGTAAAGGTCTACAATTTGCTAGTGAAGTATGTTATCGGTGATGGAGCTAATAGAATTAAGTAGTATTTAAGGTTTCTTTCTTGTGAGTAATTGTTTGTTGATATTTGAATTGGATTAAACAAGTTTTGTTGTTTAATTTATTGCTGCTTTATTATAGTTCCAATAAAGTATTTATTAACACTTTTTGTAAGTGTTTTGAAGTCTAATAAATTTTATATTTTTTATTATTTAACTTTTGTTTTGAGAAATTTAATTTATTAGTATAAGTTTCTAACATCATTTTTTTGTTCTTAGATCTAACACTTAATCGGTACTTCTAGTTGTAAGTTCCGATTTCCGGTTTTGGTTTTGCCAGTTAACTTTAAATTGTTGTTAGACTGTTTTGAAGTTAATTATTTTTAAGTTAGAGTTTAGAAAAATACTTGAGCTCAGGCCAAACTCTGGATTTGCAGAGTCGTTAGAACCGTTAGGTTTAGTTTGTAATTAATTAATTTTGATATTCATTAAAATTTGCGATATCAGGATTCGGGGACCCTGACCCCAGACCTACCGGTTGACGACGGTCCATGTAAAGTTTTAAGTGAATGTTCAGTTCATACTCCAACAAACGAGGAAAAAAATGGGTGACAAATTCCATATTAATAGCAATATTGTAAAGCTACCTTTATTTTAGTTGAAAACCTGACCAACTGGTCCAATGTACAAACTTAAGTACAAAAAATAAAAAACATTAACAAACTTTCTATTGTTTGTGACTTCCTTTTTTCTTTCAGCTTCAAAAAATGAAAAGTCTACAAAAAAGCACAGTATTCACAGACGAGTAGACAAGACAGTACATTAATTTTACAAAACAAAAATACTTGAGCTCAGGCCAAACTCTGGATTTGCAGAGTCGTTAGAACCGTTAGGTTTAGTTTGTAACTTTAGACCAAAACATATCCACGGTGTCTGACAACCAGTTTTGCACTAAATGACTGGTGTGCGCAGATGCGCCGTCCTGCTGGAAGATGTAGGGTCTCCCAGAAGCCACAGTTTCCATCCAAGGTTTCACTATTGTTGTAAGAACATGCAAGTAAACCTGTTTTGTTATAGTTTCCCCTTTTCCAAAGACGTGCAGCGGCATGACATCACCTTCACCAGAAACAACACCTAGGACATGAACACTGGCCGGAAACTTCGTCCTAGCTAGTGCAGCAGCATGACGTCACCTTCACCAGAAACAACACCTAGAACATGAACACTGGCCGGAAACTTCGTCCTAGCTATTACGGGGACATCTTAGGGTCATAGGCAAGCCAACGGTCATTTCTCCAGTTTACTTTGGCATCATAGTTTTCTCATCAAAAAATCTGATGCGTCCTGCAGCGAGCAACTCTCTTTGTTTTAGTGGCATCAGACAGCATCTGTCATACTAGTAGGATTTGTACTGTAGGTCCTCTTCTGCAATTCGACGCATTGTGGCCCTTGTACATTTAGACAGCATCTGTCGTACTTTTATGACATAGGACTTGTACCGTAGGTCTTATTCCGCAATTCGACGCATTGTGGCCTCACTCACACCCAATGTTTTTGATAGCATCTGTCGTACTTTTATGACGTAGGACTTGTACCGTAGGTCCTCTCAGAATCTGTCGTACTTTTATGACGTAGGACTTGTACCGTAGGTCCTCTTCCGCAATTCGACGCATTGTGGCCCAAATCCAATGTTTTTGCAAACTGCCTGAGAGATTGCCCTGGGTCCTCTGAGATGAGCTCTTGAGGAAAAATATATTTTAAATATAATTTAAAATATTGCAATATTTTAAAATTCAATTAAAATAACTTGGAATATTTTACAGAATTGATGTTTTATTTCTTGATACCGTGATTTTTTTATATCATAATTACAGTTATGATGAAAATATGAAAGTTTTTTCAGTTTAACACTATTAATAAATTTTACAATATACAGATGGTTCAGAAAATAACTAAGCACCTATATATGTATCATAGTAACATAAGTGCACAGTTACTTTCTGAACACCCTGTAGTTTGTTACTAACAAAAGTACTGGCATTTCCAAGAAATTTATACAAAATTTTCCTTCTATTTATATATATAATTCTTTTGCATTTTTACATCTTTTGATGGTTCTACCTTCTAGCAGGAATTTTTCTACTTTCCACAATTTTATTATTTCCTTCTATGCAATGCTTTGAGTTTAGTGTATATGCTATTCTCTTTCAATTTGTATGCCATTATGGTGAGATGATATGTCACTTTTATATATGATTTTATTTTCTGATTCTCTTGATTCATAACAGAATTATTACTGTTAAATCAAAATTTAAATGATTAATCCTGTGATTTTTATCATGATCTTTCCATTCTTTGCCCTATCAAATGTTGGGCTGCTCATGATAGGCTTTGGAAGAGCCTTCAACATATCTTTCCATGTGAAAATCAGTATAAAACAAGGAAAGACTTATTTGATGGTGAAATCCTAATTGCCTGAATGAATATGTTATTATATTTTCAGGGCTCATTTCTATAATTAATTTTCCAAAGATTTAGGACTACCAAAGATAGACAACTAACAAACATTGCTTTTTATTAATTTGGATTTAATTTGCATAAAAATTTACAATCATTATCATTAAAATATACATATATATGTATAAAAGATTTATTTAGTTTTAATAAATATTATTTTATGTTGAATATAAGATGTGAAAATTTAATTTATGATAGTATATTCTAAAATATTCTAGAGTTGTAATCAGTTTTTGCAGGATAATCTTAAGCAATTATTTCAGTTTCAAAAATTGTTTATTATATATTCATATATTTATTTTGTATAGATGCATGCTATTTTTTAAATTAAATAGGTTCTGCTTCATATTGTTTTGACTGTTTATTATATAGAGAAGCACTAAAGACATCAAAGAGCCACAATTTGGCCATAGAGGCCTATAATGTTAAATTCCTGTTAATAGTTGTTTCAGTAAATTAATAATATAAAATGATTTAAATTTGATTGTTTAATGAATTTAAAAAGATAGAAGTCGAAGAATAAATATTTTAGTTTTTATCTGATTGTATAATTTTTGTCTGAACTTAGAAATAATGAAAATTCTAAAAATCTTAATTTTAAGAAATTTCTAATTATGATTCTAATACTCTATAAACAAATTTAATATTTTGATGAAATTTTAAGGCATACTTCTTATACAAAAATAAATTTAATTTATTAGGCTATTTTAGAATAATCTATGAATTTCATATCATTTGATATTTTATTCATTTTCCCTCTTGTTTTTGTATCCACAGAATGAATAAATTCATTTAGGATAAATTAAAGACAATAATAGATATTAAATAAACCAATTTTTGAACTTTCAATTGATAGATATTTCATCTATGAATTGCACTTCATAACAAAATGATAACCACATCAAATAAGATTAAAAAAAAAATGCAAAATTTATTTTAATTCTAATGTAGATTATAATCAAAAATAAGAATTATTCCATAGAGAAAAAATAAAGTAATTTGATCTAAAAAAAAATATTTTTACTTAAAATATTATTTGACTAAAAAAAGGTAGTTGTATTTTGAAATACAGTGAAACCCCGCTCGTGCGTTCCCGTATCGTACGACTTTCCCGCTGCTCGTGCGTTCCCGTATCATACGACTTTCCCGCTTTAAACGTCTATTTTTGAAGTCCCAACATATTCTTATACATGCAATGTAAAACTTTCCCTTTTCCTACGTTTTAATTATATAACGTTTTTATTATGACGTCATCAGAGTATACATGCAATGTAAATTTTGCATCTTCCTACGTTTTAATTATATAACTTTTTTATTATGACGTCATCATCTTCCTAACATTTAATTATATAACTTTTTTATTATGACGTCATCAGAGTTCCCGTTTCTGGCTCGTTCGACTTCGGGCCGGTCCCGAAGTTTCGTGCGTTTTCCCGGCTCGTTCGACTTTTCGGGCCGGTCCCCGATGTTTCAAAATCGGGGTTATATATATTTGTGGGTCGGAGGTATAGGGCACACTATAATATTCATATTTGAGAAAAAATTTGTAAATCTGGAAATAGTTAAGTGGGAAAAGTTTAGTAACATGCTGTTACCTTTTGATCAATCATTTATATACATTTCTAAGGAGCATGGAATTTCATAAGAGATTTTCAAATAAAATATTGGAATACTATTCCCAAGCATTTATAAGTGCTTTTAATTCCTGTTCTAAATTATTATGTTTTCATAAAAATTTTCACTGGGATTGAAATCAGACTTAATGTTAAAATTTGACCTGCATTAATATTTTTAGAATCAAGTGAATTCATAAGTGTGAAAAGCTTGGATAAATCATTATCTTATTAATAGATTAGATAAATTAATATTTCAATATGACCTGGTTAATCTAAGAATTACTATTACTATAACTTCTTATATCACAAACTAAGTTTTCCTCTTACAAAAGCTGAAGTTGATTTGTTTAGTTCCAAATACACTTCTATTATAAATGAACTGGTACTTTTGCATTCTTTTCTTGAATAAGTTTTTTATGTATGAATAAAATGCTAATTCATATTGGATTAATATTTAATTCATAAAGAAATATAAAGCTATATTTTTTTTTATTAAAATCAAGAAAACACCCATGTACCACAATGTATTCCATGGGAAATTACACAATAATAATAATTACACACAATAATAATTACACAATAATGCCAAAAACAATAGAAAGTAACACTACAAAATTACAAAAAACATATAAATCAACCAACTAGGCAAAGAACAAACTTAAAAAAAAAAAGAGAACATAGAGGAATTGTAGATAGACAAATCAATGAAATCAACAGTGAAAGACCTCACAGCTTAGGGAAAATGGTATAAGCAAACCTCCTAAAAACATCAAAAGCACCGACAGAGGAGACAAGCACACTGTTATCAACAGGCTATATTAGCATATTTATTTGTAAGATTTGGCCCTTGTTGACTAGTTTTATATATCACATTTTTATAATGCATTTAAAATCCTCTAGGTTGTCATTTTAGAACCATTTGCATTTGTTGAATGCTTTGTTTCTTAATGATTCATTTTTACCAGTTTCTCTAATTAGTGAATACTTATCTTTCAATTAGAACTTTTGGATACCCTGTTCTTTTTTTAATAAAATAGCTTGATAAAGTTTTAAGAAAATAAACTGTAGTTTTTAATCTTCTAATGGTTTTAGTAATTTCTCTATTAAACATTCCTATTATACCTTTCATAATTGTTCATTTTTGGAATCTATCAATGATATCAACAGATTTTTAAATATACAATTTATATATTGAAAGTTTAATTGATCAAACTTTCCAATATGCAAATTAAACATAAAATGTATAAATTTTACATGTTTTAATATTAGAAAATATTAAGGTTTGCTAAATATTTTTTAATAAGGTAAAAATATTCCCTGACTTACTTACAGGGTGTATCAAGTCACTTATCTATAACAAGAAATAATTGGAATTTTTAAAAACAGGTTTTAATTTGAGAAAAAACTTTATTCAAAGATTGTTATAAATAATTAGTGCTCCACATGGTGATCATAGCTCAAAGCAATAGGATGCTTCCAACAACACACTTGCAAAGCATTTGTAGTGTTATCTTTTACAGTTCAAAAGATAACACCACAAATGCTGGAAAGCGAGTTGCTGATGCAGTTCATCAGTAATTTTCTAAGTTCAGCAACATTGCTAATTATCCTACTAGTGTACACCTTAGACTTAATGAAACCACAAACATAAAAATCTAAGAGTGTTAAACAAATCCCTAATTACTGGATTGGTCATGGAGGACTGCGATTATGGTCAGCAAGCTTCCCTGATTTAACACCCTTAGATTTTTATGCTTGGGGTTTCATTAAGTCTAAGGTGTACACTAGTAGGATAATTAGTGATGTTGCTGAACTTAGAAAATTACTTCGTGTAGTTCAAAAGATAACGCCACAAATGTTGGAAAGTGTGTTTGCTGAAAGCATCTATCGCTTTGAGCTAGGTAGAGCCATTGATGATTGCCATGTGGAGCACTAATTATTTGTAACATATACTTTGAATAAAGCTTTTTCTCATATTAAAACCTGTTTTCAAAATTCCAATTATTCTGATGGTGACTTTTGATATACCCTGTATATCTGATTCCATAAATCTGAATTTATATAAAAAAAATTTTCAAAAGTTTTTTTTATATTAAAAGCATAAAAATTTATTATATTCGCACGCTACAAGTCCAACATGTTGTTTATAACATTTAAAAGATCTTAAGTATCATATTTCTGGTATGATATTGTATTACAGTGAAACCTTTCTATGTTGGACACATTTGGTTCCTTCAGAATGTGTTCAACTTAGAGGTGACTGGCATAGAGAGATTCATAAAATCAAAATATTTTCTAAACATACTAAACACTAAATTTTCATGTCAATTGTAAACCTTTATTAGTTAATATTTTGAGTTTTTTATTTAAAGTACACACTGCAGTCTGTCGATGCTTTCAACATAAGAACTATCTATTTGAAAAGAAGTCTGAAAGTAGAGTTTCTTTTTTATATTTAATTTACATTTCATCCACACATTTTCAATTTTATTTGCGTTTGCCTCTTTTATATTTAATTTACACTTCATCCACATATTTTCAATTTTATTTTTTATACCAAATAGTTTCAACAATCTCTCATTCATTATTAGAAAATGCTGATTGTTCAGATTCCTCTGCATTTTCCAAAACTATTTCATGATCATTCTGTTCCTCTTCCAACAAAGTCTCTATATAAGTGAGCTGGATATAATCTTTTCAATTAAATCACAGGATGCACAATTTTCATATTCATGAAGATTGTTATCAAAATTTGTAAAATCTTCAGTTAATTACTATTTCACTGCATACACTTCTAATTCATTCCATTAACTATTTAGCACACATTGCAGCTTTAGAATCAGCTTATATTCGAGTATATATGGTAGATAGATAGGAGCTGGAGACAGCAGAAATTTTAATGGCTCCAGCTCTGGCTCCACTGAATATGATCAGCTTAGCTCTGGCTCCAACTCTGGCTCCTCCAAACTTCCTGGCTCCATGGTTCCGACTCCAGCCCCTGCTTATAGTGCTTGAATTTAATATTTCTCATATTGGAAGCACAATTTGAATCAATTAATGGATTTTCATCATAAATAATCACTGTCCTAAGTCAGAGACCTCTTGTATTTTATTAATAACAACTAAATCTAAAAAAAATATTAATATTCTATATATAAATATACAATAAAATGCAGTTTATAAAGTAATATCAAAATATTTATATTCCTAAAACTGAAATACATATATAGTATGGTTTACAATACTGAGATCCTTAGATCCTGGTCATTTTTCTCAGTATTCAAATATTGGTATTCATATAAAAACATTAAAATTATGATTAATTTAAAAAATAATTGCTTATTAATTATTCACTTTAAGATTATAAAATCACAAAATATGTAGAAATCAACTTGCTTCATATTGAATCCATAGAAAAAAAACAAAAGTTTAAACAGCCTATCAGCAGCAAGTAACACTTTTAATAGAGTATAATGTTTTCGGACCTAAGACCGGTCCCTCTTCAGTACATTTCTACTGAAGAGGGACCGGTCTTAGGTCAATATTAGAACAAGAACAACAAGAACAGTTGTTCTTGTACTAATATTTATTCATGTTCTAATATTTATTCTGATATATATTTTGTACTTAGAGTAGAAACAGTTGTTCTTGTTCTAATATTTATTCATGTTCTAATATTTATTCTGATATATATTTTGTACTTAGAGTAGAAATGTACTGAAGAGGGACTGGTCTTAGGTCCAAAAATGTTATACTCTATTAAAAGTGTTACTTGCTGTTAGGCTGTTTAAACTTTTGTGTTTTTTCTATGGATTATAAAATCATTGACAATATTCTGGACAATAGGAAGAACTTTAAATATCAAATAAAAATGATTACTGAAAAATAAATCAAATAGATTTTACTTAATGTAGTTTAAGAAATATAACAAATTAGAATATATGCAGAATTTAAATTAATACAATAATCATAGATATCATCAATTATGCAATAATATATTTGGCAGCACCCTCTTCCTATTTATAAAGACTATTTCATAAATATGATAATTCAGTTTAAATCTATCAAGAATATCATCTCAAGTGACATGGTTCTAGTCACCTGAGATGATATTCTTGATATATTTTATATTGTGGTCAGATTTGATACATTTTTATCTACTTTGACCACAATATAAAATCTATAACTTTTTTCCTTTCATAAAATCAATAATTTTTGTTATAATTGAAAAAATTTAACATTTTATAAAGAAAATTTATTGCTTTCTCTCATCATCTGCTTTATTTTTTCATTTTATTTAAAATTAAATTTTTGATGATTTTAGCTCATTTTACTAAATTACCATATCTGCCATATTTTTAGACTTTAAACATTTTAAATAATAATAAATGCTAAATATTAATTATATTTTTGCATGTATTTCAATTTTTAAACCATTTAGCCTAAATCTTTAGTAAGCTATAGTATAAACTGTATGTACAGCAAATCAAAAATGATGTTTGGAGTCAAATAATGGGATATGATGGTTGAACAAATTACAACTAAATGCATTAACAGCAGCAAAAAGTTTTAAATAATAATAAATGTTATGTATTTATTATATATTTTTTTAAATGTAATTTAACTTTTAAATCATTTAAATTGATCTTTACTGTACAGACAGTTTCAACTTTACCATGGAACTACTAGATTTAATTCTATTGGAAAAATTAGGAGGAGGGGAGAATTATATATATAATTTTCAACAACTATAAGATTGTTGGCATTTTAAATAATAAATCATTATCAATCAATTGCATTTTTTTTTGTAAAAAAATATTAAATAGTATGCATGCAACATTGGAAATGGAATCATGCATTCTGTGACAAAACTCAGTACATAAATTTGATTTATCCCATTGACAAAAAATGATTTAACAATTTTCTTTTTTCTGAAAAAATAAAATACACTTATCAAACCAATATAGTACTTTTACATTTTTGAAAAATTTTGACTAATTTAAGGATTGAGAATATAACAAAGATCTTCAAGAAAAAATAAGTTTAATTTATACACAGTCAAACCCCAATAAACCACCACCCTCGCTGACTACCAAGAAATTTGGCAGAACAGATCTTCCCTATGTTAATGGAATAGGCAAACCCCAATAAGACACCATCCATCAGTAGAAACAGCTAAACAAATATTCCTTTTGGTATTATATTTGTCCTCGTTAATCTACCAGGGGCATGTAAAGTGACTTATATCCCAAAGTTCATCAGTACTTTTTATACAGTATTAAAAGCTCTCTGGATTCATTTTTAACCAGCATGTAGGAGAGATGAAGTTAATGGTTAATCATGTGTCTTTTTAAGCCTGGTTCACACCTAAGTTGTAGAAAATTTAAGATTGTTTCCATCATTTATTACATACTGAGCAAATAAGGATACTATACAGTAAGCTGTGTACATTGTGTTTTACAGAAAGCTCTACATACTGAGCAAATAAGGATACTATACAGTAAGCTGTATACATTGTGTTTTACAGAAAGCTCAAAGTAGAGGATCAGAAGAGGAGATGGTTATGTTTTCTATATAGTACTGTACATATACTATACTGAAAAGTATGCAATTTTTTAGAAATGTTAAGTTTGAATGATAAATAAAAATGTACTGTATTTTATTAAATTTAATAAATTCTGAGTTCATTTTCATTTTTATACTACACTTGTTTTCGATAAACCACCAACCCTAATTAGATGCCAAAATCGTCACTGAATGGATCATGGCATCTTATTGGGGTTTGACTGTAATAATAATAATAAAAAAACTAATAATATATAAAAATTTCTGCTCTAACTAGTTACTACACAGGACTGTATAGAATTGATGATTAGATATTATTTGTTATATCCAAGAAAGTAGACAGGTGAATTTATGTAAGAGTTTCAAGTATTAATACTGCAATTATCTGATTTAATTTTTTTGTTCGATTTATATTTGGCAATATGGAAAAGAATGATGATGCAAATTAGTAATATGTAATATAAATATAATGTAATATAAAAGTCAATACTAAAAAGCAGAAGTCATTAGATACTGTATCTGTATTACAGTATAGTGGAATAATATATATCCCTATATGGATATGTAGGGCAGTGCCGGATCTAGTTAGTGCGGGGCCCGATTGGAATATTTTTCGTGGGGACCCTCAAAATACGGCTTATATATATAAATAAAATAAGTAACATTTATAAATAAAGACCCAACAGCTTATATGTATAAATAAAATAAGTAACATTTATAAATAAAGACCCATTTTTGTCAGCTGGATTGGCTACGTGGAAACGCTTCCGCTTTCTACTCTGGAGGACCCCGGTTCGAATCTCGAGTCCCACCCCTTGAAAACATTTATCATGATCACGAAGTCAGGTCCTCCCGTCGTCCTTAGCCGGGATTAGCAGTGAATCCTCACCATATAGTCACATAGACCGAATGCAATGGTCGTTTCTACACAGCATGCAAATGCGATGTATTCTATATGTGGGAACGCTGCATATTCACTGCACCTGTTAATGAAAAATGCTCCGAATTGTCACATATGGAGTACAGTTCAACAGGTAAAAACCTTTGTCTTTTTCAATCCGATCCTTACAGCAACTTTGCAGGCTTTATACCTTTTCTTGTGATATATTGTTTTCTTCAGCTGCAGATTTACCATTTCATGCACATCCACATTTGTTTTGTCCTTATATTTCTGCATTAACTCAGCAGATCCATCTTACAAATCACCAGACAATGATCTAATCCAGTTGCTATACTTCACATCATTCTTGTGCTCATAATCTTTCCCCTCAGTCTCCTATACTATACAACCAAGTTAATCACCCCCTCCACTGATCACTCTATCGGGTATTTTGGTAGATGAGTTTGTACTTGAAGAAAGTGTTTGAAACAAACAGCCCTTCAATAATTGTTCCTTATTGTCATTCACTCAAATGTCACTGTATTTCTCAGCCAATTCTTCCATACCCTCTCTTTCCAAAGAAGTAGCCATTCAAATTATCTGCTACAACCACTTATTCATTTATATGGTATTCATTCAGTTCATACCAGAACTTGTCTTTCTCACCTCATTTAAACCATTTGTAGGAGCATATATCACAATTAAACACAACCTCATTGTGCCCATCTTCATTCTTAGTCAAATCATTCTGTTATTCATACAGTTATATTCTGACATGAGTTTTTTGGTCTCTTGTTTATCAGCACATTCACATTACTTCTTGCTCATTCACTATCTCTCATTCCAGACTATGTTTCTATACTATTTTTTCTCTCTTACAAAATAAATTTAATCTATATTTCATTCACAAGTTTCTATCCATTCAGTTTTATTTGTCTATTCACATACTGCATATCCAATATTAATTCATATCTATTCATGTCTCTGTTTCTGTGCTCTTTGCTTGTTATCCAAGTCAAATGTTATACATGTTTGATAATCCAGTCAACTATACTTTGAGTTTTGAAAATTATGAAAAAGTTCACCATATTGACTGATTCTTGAAAATCACAGACAATCTTGGATACCACTTTTATGATTCCTAACTTCTAGTCATTATGGCAAAGTTAGATATCAACAGCCTGAAAGGTCAATGGAAAACACAGTCCCTTCTCACAAAAAAGCATGAGCAATTCAGTATGGTATGAACAGAGACATTCTCCATTCATAGTTTGATATCAGTATTTGGATACTCCTTAAATTTCATACTTATGAATGTGTCTTTTTAATTTCAAATTTCAAAAATTTTAAACATTATATTAGTAGAGTTCTCTAAAAATAAATATAGTATAAAATTACATATCTATTTAACATATTACATCAGTATTTCAAGATGATAGAACTTACACCATTATAATCAGACCTTTTTATTCAAATTGCAATAGTTTGCTCATCAGCATCATCTATCTGGGAATGAGAAACATTTTCTAGTATGCAAAATCAGAAAGTAAACATGAAAAAGAATCATCTTGGGCAAAATACTGAAAAAGAAAGCTACATAAAATTATATCAAAAAATTACACTTTTTTATCAATTATATTTGTTACAGTTTCAAAAAATTAAGAATAAACATGCTCAGCTATCAACAACTGCATTTCACATTAACAAAATCTGCCATTATACTCTATCTTGGTGCTGGCATTATATCTTATTTTTATATAATTCTAACATACCTTAATTTACATATTATTTCAAAAATTTTAAATTTTTATCTCAAAATAATTTTGTTTATAAAACCTTAATTACTGTATAATCTATTGATTTATGTTTGTTTAGAAATTTTTCTCTCTTGTTTTTTCCTTTGTATCCTTTCAAAATCTCTAAACTAATAAACTTCTAATTGGTCTAACTGCAGTATATATTATACAATATAATATATGCAGTGTTTCAGTACTTCTAGATGTAGTATAAGAATAATTTCCAAGTTATAAACAAAACTTACATGCAAATTAAATTCATAATTTGAATTGCACTTGTAATCGTTTTATCCCTATAAAATGATTACAGGATAATAAAGATAAAATACAAAACAACATTTTATTTATATCTTATTTAAAAATTTAATAAACAATGTTCATATTTCAATTTTTAAAATAAAAATTTAAAAAATTTTAAAAATTGAAATATGAAGCACTACTTCTTTTGTGCTGTTGATATTTAAAATAAACTATATCTTATAATTGGATTCTTATAATATATACAGGGTGCGTCAGCTAAATCCGCACAAATTTCAAATTGAATTTCCTGCCATATTTGACATCAGCACTACGATGCTGCTGACGTTTCAGTTAGCCAGACAGATGATGTGTTTGAGGATAAGTTCAAAATGGCTGATCAGTTAAGATCAAGTGCAGAATATAATAGGTGATCAGTTAAGATCGAGTGCAGAATATAATCGGAGAGCAGCGATAATGAATGCCTTCCACTGGATTCACCTTCCAAAATAATTCGGTTCTTTAACTATCCAAAATCGACAGTTTATGATGAAATATAATCGGAAAGCAGCGATAATCGAAGGCCTTCGCGCTGGACGTTCCGAAATAATTTGGTATAATCGAAGGCCTTCGCGCTGGACGTTCACCTTCCGAAATAATTCAGTTCTTTAGTATCCAAGATCGACAGTTTATGATGTTGCTGCTAGATATGCGGCTTCACCTGAAGAAGGTTCTGCCAACCCGGCAAGGAAGAGCCATTCCGGGAGGAAGTTGTCCAAAGGGTTCAAGAGCTCATCTCAGAGGACCCAAGGCAATCTCTCAGGCAGTTGGCAAAAACATTGGGTGTGAGTGAGGCCACAATGCATCGAATTGTGGAAGAGGACTTACGGTACAAGTCCTATGTCATAAAAGTACAGCGCACCTGCGCACACCAGTCATTTAGCAAAACTGGTTGTCAGACAACATGGATATGTTTTGGTCTAAAGAATTTCAGATTTGAATCTTTTGGACGTATGGAGCATTGTTGAAAGGGTCTCTAATAAGTTGAGACATCCTAATGTGGCATTTCTCCAGGCCGCTATTGAGGCAGCGTTTTCGAATCTGGACAAGCAGGTGTTGCGCAGGGCATGTCATCGTTTCCGGTCGAGGATCGAGGCAGTAATTGAGGCAGAAGGGAATTACATCGAGTAATTTTAATCTAAAGGGATTCCAAATTAATGTGCAAATGATAATTTTGATAATTTTATTCTTTTTGTTAAATAAAATTTTGTTTAATTAAATTGTCTATTTTGTCTGGATTTAGCTGACGCACCCTGTATATTCTAGATATGCAATATAATTCAAATAATTTTCATTTTCCATATGGCTGTTGATAAAAATGGGGAAAAATTATGTGAATCGATAAATCAAGGGCACATTAGAATCAAGGAAATATAGTATTGTATTTATTAATTATAATCAAAATAGAAATCAAAAGAATTAATAATTATTTTTGTATAAAACTTTGATGAACAATAGTTATTTCATATTAATTTAAATTTTATGAACTCCTAAGTGAAGAACAACTGCATCATTAATAATTAAAATATCTTAAATAATGATTTCATTATTAGGAATTCTGACAGTTTTTCTATTTACAATAAAATTTTGTTAATGATAAGTAAATTATAAAGAATAAAAAGTTTAATTTTGATAAATAACATCCTAACAAATGACACAGTTAAGATTATTTGACTTGACAAAATATCGTTTGGTTAAGTTAGCATTACGTTATAAACAAAATGGACATTTCCATTGCAATGTATGTTTACTACTGTTAAGTACACAAACATGTTTCAAATAAACATGAAATATTAATATTGAAAATTAAATAATAGTTAAAATTGAAAAAATGGAATAAAACAATATAATGATTTGAAAACTGTTTGGAAATATTTGATTCTGCTAAGCAAGATATCGAAAACACCTATCAGAATATTACTCGTTGCTGTCTTAGCATTCATTTGATTACCTAACAATAAGTATAGATAGTTCCAGACCAAAGGTTAACAAATAATATATAATATACTAATTGAGACTGGAAAGCATGTGTGTTAAATGAATATAAGAATTATGTTATGCAGGAAATGTTTAGACAGTTCTAGACCAGAGATTTCAAATGTAAGCATTTATAATGTAATTCATATACTCATTTAATGTATTTTAATTCACAGGTTTTCCAATCTCAGTTAGTACATTATACAGTATATAGTGAATATTACAGGAAAGAATCATATCAATGCAAATGAATTATTTGAAATTAGGAATATAGGTAATCCTCAATTTATGATCACTCATATTTACCACAGTCATTGAAGACTATATCATCAATAAATTCTGTGACTGGTCAATCTAATTAAAACAAATGATTTGAGTTCCTGAGCAATAGTCTTATATACAAAAAGCATCCTGTTTGTATTCGGTTCTTGTATTCTTGGGTTCATTAAGTTTATGAAGCAATTTCTACAGCACGTGTGAGCAGACCAGATATCAATCTAATAACTTTTACCAAAAACTTTATTGAGTAACGTTTTCAGCGTTAAAACGCCATCATCAGCTCATACATTAATAATAAATGTTTAATAACAGTTATTATTAATGTATGAGCTGATGATGCGTTTTAACGCTGAAAACGTTACTCAATAAAGTTTTTGGTAAAAGTTATTAGATTGATATCTGGTCTGCTCACACGTGCTGTAGAAATTGCTTCATAAGTATAGAACCTCTTAGAGCAGTATAAAGGAAATTCAGTTCATTAAGTTTATTACAATTAAATGAAATATAATAATAAATATTGATAGTGGGAAATCCATAAATTTTGAATACTTCTGATTTATAATGACAGGATTTGTACCAAACCCCATCATAATTCAAGGACTATCCTACGTTGAAAAATAAATTGCAAATAATTCTTGACTTATGATGGCATTGACTTTGAACTATGATGCAGTCATTAAGTTCTCTCTCGTTCAATGAACTTTAGTTCTGCGTTCTGTGAAGTTTATTGTATTTCTATATTATGCTACAAAGAATAATGGTAGTAATAATCAATTGAAATATTAGGGGTACTGGTCAGTAATGTCGCCTTCCTACATCAAAATCAAACGAATAAAATGTTAACAAGTTTTATAAAACAATAATGTAATTATCCTCATTATCAACAGTCTTTTGTCGTCTAGTATGCAAAATTTTATTGTCAAATCGGTTGGTTTTACGATTTATTCGGTGAAATTAATATAAAAAGAAACATCACTTTCTAGTACACCCAATAATTATTTCTGACTCAAAGGCCCACCAATATACAACCTGGTGATTTGAACTGAATCCTATGGTAACTCTAAGATTTCTGAAATTCAGTTTTTATTATCTGATATTAATAGCAAAATTCTGGGAAATTGTAGTGAGTATTATTAATTTATATTGACTGTAATTTAGACTTTTGCTGATAAATTTCATAATTTTATTTTAAAAAATTATAAATAAGAAATTTCATATATCAAAACGTTGTGTCTATGATTTAAAAATTAACAAAGTTTTAAAAAATATATAAATTATCATTTAATATTTTAGAAAAAATGAATCGTAAAGGAAATATGGCCACTAGACGGCTTCGGCAGGACTATTTAAGAATTATGCGTGATCCAGTACCCTATGTAACAGCTCACCCTCTACCATCTAACATTCTTGATTGGTAAAATATGTTTTTATAATGTTAATTCCATTACTTAAAAATATAAATTTTGTAAGTTTAAAATTCTTTACTATATTATTACACTATTGTTTTACAATTTGTTTGATTTTAGAAAAGCAGAAATTATTTATTTAATCTCTATTTATTCTTATATTCATCTCAATACTATATTTGTCATTTAAAAAAAGTGTTGTTAATATATTCTGTTGCAAAAAAAAACAATGTACCCCTAAAAAAATAGATCAGCTAGACTGTGAAAATCAGTATACAAATGTTTTTCATCAAGATGTACAAATGAGCAAAACTTCATCACTAATGAACACACAGGGTGTTTCAAGAGGAAAGCAATTCTGGGGCCAATATAAGGACCAGCATTCATAAGTACAGAAATAGCTGACGAATTTTTGCTGCTTCATTATGTTAAATACTCTATGAAGATGTCTCTATGACATATCCATCAACAACTGAACAAGTGTGAGAGTGGTTGCATCATACTTTAAAACAAACCTGCATCACTTTTTTACAACAGAGTGTATTAGCTATATTTGTGTTGAATTTTTTTCTTATGAGATAAATATACAGTGAACCCTTTATCTATCATTCCCCTAACTTATTTTCTGGATGTTTATCAATTATGTTCAAACCCTAAACATATACTATATAAAATAATGTTTTTCTTTTATTATTACTCAAATTATCAGTTATCACATTTGTTAAGAAAACTTGGTCCTAGCATGCAATTTTTCACAATGATCATTTCTGAGAAAACATAGTTAAATTTATGAAATATTTTTAGAATTTAAAATTGTTGCTTTGAAATAATATTTTGAGCATAATCATACCTTAATATTTCAGCTGCATTTCACAAGTATCTCATTTCCTCTGCATTCAGTTTTTGTTAGAGATATGCAAACACACACATATTTGAATTGAATCAGATACAAGCAGAACTTTATAATAAACTTGAGTTCTTGAATCAAGTTCAAGTTTTATCTTTAGTGATCTTTTTAATGAATATAAAAGTTGGATTTGTCTAAATAGCTCCTTCACAATATATGAAAGAGTCAGCAGTATTTGAGTTTTGTCTATATTTTTGTAAAATTTTATAAGCTTAATTTACTAATAAATTTATACTTTTTCATGATTTTAAATTATCACTAACAGTATAAAATTTTAAGCAGATAAATTCAACACTTATGATTATGATAAGTAGAATAAAATAATCTGAAAGGCTTTTAACCCAAAAATTTTTAATTTTAATTAAATGTAACAAAAACAATAATAAAATAATATATATATCCACAGTGGCCAAATTGAGGCTTGCAAGCCACATGCAGCTCCATATCATAAAAATTAATAGTTAATATGGAACAAATGCCTACTTAATTTAAAAAGTAATATATTTGTAATTTTACATTTATTGTAAAAAAATAATATGCATCTATGTGAAATAAATGCGAGTGAAATATACGGGGTGAAGAAAAATTTTGTGTACCGTCAGAGGATCTCAAAACAAGTCAAAAATGTCTAATGAACACATATGGTCTAAATGGCATTGTTTTTGAGTTATAACCCTTTAAAGCTAGCCAATCACCTTTGAGTATACAAAGTGCACAACACTTTGCATTGTGTCGCTCTCCTACTGACTACTGGGTTAGTAAGAAGGCAAGCGATGCAATGCAATATCAATGGCAACATAACACGTGACACTTTGAAAATTAGATGGTGATTGGCTAGTTTTAAAGAGTTATAACTCAAAAACAATGCCATTTAGACCACATGTTCATTAGACATTTTCAACTTGTTTTGAGGTTCCCTGACAGTACACAAAATGTTACGATGAAGTTTTTCTTCATCCTGTATAGTAAACAATTTTTGAAAATTATTATATAGTAATCTTAAAATTACATAATTCTACTATCACTACAGACAGTTGAAGAGTAAACAAATGAGTGTAGATTACTCTTAATATTATCATGGCAACTCAATAAATTAATCAAAACTTGCTATAGAAATACAATAATTAACTAGAGGAACCTATAATCTAAACTAGCTGAAAATTCCTTCTAATGGAATAATTTAGAATTAAGTTGTAATGATTAAATAAATTTGATTAATGTGGCATCAACTAATATTTAATAATTGAATTATAATTTAGAATATTTTTCTATATTTATTACCACATTAAGCTTAAATTTGAAAATCAGTTCCATTTAGCTTCTCAGAAATTCAAAATCGAATGGCAAGATATAGGCCAAATAGGTAATAATTATCATAAACTATTGTATTATAGTATGCATTATCATATTTAAATATTTTTGAAATGCTTTAACATCAATAGATAAAATTGCTTTTGCTTTCTGGAACCAAAGAATCAATTGAAAATTTTTACTGTGGAATTAATAGGAAATAAATTTTCAATTAATGAACAGTTTTAAGGTCCCAGTTACTTTCATAAATTGAGGGATACTTACATTATATAAATTAGTAACAGTACTTTATAAAATACTGGACAAAAAGTAACGATATTGTCAATAAATGATAATGCATTATCAAAAATTTAGGTGTGTGTTATGGCAAAAATATACAGAAAATTATGATTGAAAGAATTTTACTTACAAGGAATATAAATTGCATCATTATACAGATATTTCAAATAAATGTACAGTCAAACCTCTTTAAGCCGCCCCTCTATAAACCGCCACCCTCGTTATTTGCCGTAATGCAATACTTAATGGCAACATAACACGTGACGCTTTGAAAACTAGATGGTGATTGGCTAGCTTTAAAGAGTTATAACTCAAAAACAATGCCATTTAGACCACATGTTCATTAGACATTTTCAACTTGTTTTGAGGTTCCCTGACAGTTTTTGTAAAAATTCGTTTAAAATAGGAAAAGATTGGAGAGCCATAACCTCGACTTTGCGAAAGAAGAAGAACAGTTTAAACCATTTTTTTATAAATCAACTGTTGTGATTATCGTTGCTGTTTTTTACTCGGAAAAATGTCAAAAACGACATTAGATGTTCACAAAAAGATTTAATTTGTGAATATAAAAATAAAAATCCTTCTGCTACTCAGCAGTATTTTAATTAAATGAAACAATGTCATTCTAGTCTATACATGTTTTCTCAAAGTGTTACCATAAGCCGCCACCCTCCTTTACCGCCAGAGAGGACCTTCGAACCGATGGTGGCTTAAAGAAGGTTTGACTGTATTAAATATAATTAATGTTTAGTAACCTAACATTTTATTTGACTGTACCTGTCTTTATTTTACTTAACATTTTTTATAAATTTAAAAATTTTTCCAGTAACAGTTTACATCATGTTTAATCTGAATTTTCACAATATTAAATTAAAATTAATTTGTGGGCAAACTGTTTTAATAGGAAAGCATATTTCTTCTAGGTGCTAAAATTTTTCCAGAAATGAAATATTTAATGTTTAGAGTAAAATGATCAATGAGATATTGAACTTTGACTTGATTTCATGTTTCTCATAACCTGTTCAGACACTAAGAAGTAACTTCTTATTGATTTAAAAGAAAAAGAATTTCTTTCTTTAAAATTAAATTTATAAAAATTAATTTTTAATTGCAAATATCAGAATTCTGATATATTCCAAAAATTCACTTAAATATGATATAAAAAGTCAGTATCACATAAATTTTATATAAAAATCAATAAAAGAGATAGTCAAATATATTTATTTGGGCTAGATTGTATATCAGTGATGAAATTTTATCAATTGTTTTATTTGTTTTATAAATTATAAAAACATGATTTTTATCATTAAAATAATTTTAAATATTCACTAAAATTTTAATTATTTCTATGTTTAAAGGCATTTTGTTGTTAAAGGACCAGAAGGAACACCTTATGAAGGTAACTTTGTGATTTTTTTATATAACACCTTAAAAATGTAAATTTTAAATATTAAAAGTAAACAATAAGCCAAATAAGTAAGATAAATCGTTTATTCGAAAACATTTTTGGCTATCCATGTAGCCTGCCTCAGTTGAAATACAGATCAAAGAATCTTGCTAATCTTTTCAGATAAGCAATTCAGTTTCTGATTCACATAAATAAACAATAATGATAAATTTTTCTGAATTTTATAATTCATTTCTGCTCTATAAATTTTCAATGCTAAAATAATGCAAATTCAATAGATTATATTTTATACTTTTAAAACTAAACCCGAGATTAAAATACTTATTTTTTCAGGAGGATTTTATCATGGGAAATTAGTATTTCCCAGTGAATTTCCATTTAAGCCTCCAAGTATATATATGATCACACCTAATGGTCGGTTTAAATGTAATACAAGGCTGTGTTTAAGTATCAGTGATTTCCATCCAGATACATGGAATCCTGCCTGGTCTGTTTCAACAATTTTGACTGGTTTGCTGAGTTTTATGGTATGTTTATTTTACTAGCCTTAATATATATCTTTGACATAATTTATTCTTAACTAAATTTAATCATATAAATATATAATATTTGATAAATTTTTAAATTATAGGTTGAAAAAAATCCTACATTAGGAAGTATTGAAACATCTGATATTGAAGTAAGACTTACATTTATTTTTGATTGATGCAAAGTTATTGATTTAAATAAAAATAAAACAATAGCTTCAAAATTGTAATCATGCATTCCACAAAAAAAAACATAGTAATGCTAATACTAAAAGTTTGATAATACAGGATGAAACTATTTTTATATTAAAAATATAAAGACACTGAAAAAAAAAAACAGGATTAAGCACTGTTGTTCTAGATCCCAAATTGCACCAGATTGCTTGCATCATAAAAGTTCAAATTTATTTTCTTGTGCCATTTATAATACCAAAACTTCTCTTTATTAATAACCCTCAGATTACAAAAGATTATGCATGAGAGTACTTTGAACGTCTTTCTGAATTTCTATGAGCATGTCAAACTCTCTACTCAAATGATGATTTCATTTTTGTTCAAGACAATGCATCATCATATTCAGCTGTAGTAATATAGTATTTATTAATGAATATTTCTGAATTCATCAGTGGCTGGTCTCAATTCACTTGTTCTCAATCTATTAGATCATCATGTTTTGAGTGAACTCATAACTTTGATTTTTCATGGGTAACAGAGTCTATTCTCATCATTAGAAGTGTTATAGCAAAGAATTGAAAATGTTTAGACAGTGATATCTGAAGTTTATATTCACTCAGCCATTCGTCACTAGAATTTTTGATTGCATGCAGTTATACAAAAAAATAGATATAATTATTCATCAATTTAAATAAATTTATTTATGATGGGTTATCTGAAAGTAAGTTTTGCGAATCTGCTATCAACCAGAATTTTTATTTTTGAGATCAAATACATTATGATAGGTAAAGACATTCTTGCATTATATTTCAACATAGTCATCACTGATATTAATATACTTATTGTATTGCTTATCGAGATTGAAGAAGTCCCTCTTATAAAAGTCCACAACTGCATATGGACAAAAGTTGAAATGGCTCATTTCACATCTTCATTACTGGTGAAATGCTACCTTCTCAGCTTCTTCAAAGCTGGAAGTAGTCAGATTTTAAGGGGATAGTCGAGCATGATATGGCAATATGGTTTGCTGTTGCCACTGCTATATGGAGTGTTAGGTTATGATCAAGGCATATGGTGCTACATGTAATGTATCTATTCAAAGTGGATAACTATTTATGTTTGATATTTTGTCCATGTCTGCTACACACACCTATTTATTATTATATTCCCTGGAGTACTGAGGATGGACACATTCTGCACAATATTCAAATCATTTCTAACTATACTGAGCATATGTAATATGCAAATTCACGACCAAACATCATATATAGCTAGAGAAAGGCTGATTGTATCAACATATGCTATATTTTATTTTCAAATATCTATTAGTTCTGAAAATATATTTATGCAAAACTTATTTTCAGAATACTCCCTCATAATTGCTCAAATAAAAAATTTGAGTTGAAGTTGTTTTTATTTCTGACCAATCAAATTTCATGTCAATTTACTTAAACCTATCTGATGAACACTTTTCTTAGTAACTTAAAATACAAAGATCATAAGAATAATTCATATGATCTTTTTATTTTAAGTTACTGTTCTCAACAACTCTATATAACAGAGTAATTTCATTAAAAAAAAAACAAAATTAGTTTCCGAACAACCCTTAAAAATTGTGTTCGTTTTCATGAACAAAATTGTTCTTCCTGAAAATGAACACAATTTTTAAGGGATGTTCGGAAAATAAATTTTTATATTTTTTCATAGTATATAAATATTTTATTTAATTTTATGTTGACCATTTTGGTCCAATACATTTTGCCATTTTTTTGGTAGTATCATAATTCCATGGTGTAAAATTTCTGATCTTTGCTTGCAAGAAACTGAACCAAATGATTTTTGACATCCTCATTTGAACTAAATGTTTTTGCAATCTAAAAGGTTTTGTAAAGATCAGAATAAGTAATAATCAGAGGGTGCCAGATCTGACAAATATGGTGGATGTTTTTGCAATCTAAAAAGTTTTGTAAAGATCAGAATAAGTAATAATCAGAGGGTGCCAGATCTGACAAATATGGTGGGTGTGGTAGCATATCCCATCCAAGCTTCTGCCAACTCATCAAACTTGTATGAAGTCTGGCAATATCGTGGTGAAATATTATATCTTTTCTGTTAATCAATCCCGACCTCTTCTGTTTGATGGAATCACTCAATTTGTCCAATTGGTGTCAGTACATTTCTGAATTAATTATGGAATTGTCTGGTAGAAGCTCAAAAATAATAATTCCCTTGAAATCCCACCAAACAAAGAGCATCGCATTTTTTTGATGAATATTGGCTTTTGAAGTGCTTTGAGCTGGCTTATCTTTTCTGCTCCACGATCGCTTGCATTCAACATTATTGTAAACAATCCATTTTTCATCATCAGTTATGATTTGCTTCAGAAAGGGATCATTTTCTTCATGTTTGAGCAGCAAATCACAGATGTCGATGCAATGGAGAATCTCTTTCTTTGAGAACATGTGGAACCCAAATATTGAGCTTTGAAACAAAACAAAGTCATTTGAAATGGTTGTGAACGATTGAATTCGAAAAATTCAATCTTGTACAATTTTTCGTGTTGTTATTCAGCACTTTATTTCAACCAATATCTTTATTTTATCATCATCAACTAACTTTCCAGCACATGGTGCATCTTAATATTGAAATTATCAAAATGAAATTTTGTAAACTAGTTTTGGCACTAGCATTCTGTTAATACATCTTTTCCATACACTTCACATAACTTTTTTCTTTCTTGAACAGCATTCTTACCTTTTCGGTAATAAAAAAACAAAATATGCCAAAAATCTCCATTTTATTTCCCATTTTGATATGATACAAAAAAAAAAAATGCACAGAATCAAAAAAAACATCAACCTTGAAATGTGATTTGTCAAAATATATGACAATAGAATTTAGAATGAAGTTGGCTGGTTAAAAATACAACTAACAACACTCATGGAAAAAACAAAATTACTTTCCAAACAACCCAATAAAAATTCATTCAAATTTGAACTAAACTTTTAATTCATATGATATAAGCATATAAACAGTTGCTCTTTATATTGGGCCACCCATATATATAAGATAGTTATTGTATATATCCTCTCTATAAGGCAAGAAATATATAATAATTATCGTAATATGATGCATATATACATTTTTTTATTGTATTACAATATTTTTACTAAAATTGTCTATTAAATATAATCAACAGTATTCTTAATTGTTGTTATAGTAGTGTCGTGAAAATAATTGTTTTAATGATGTATAAAGTTACAATCTTGCAACTACAACTATCTTTTGCACTATCCAGATAGTCCTTGACTTATAACCACCTTGACTAACAACCACTCTTATTTACACCAGTGATGTCATTGATAAATTTTATGATTGATCAATGCACGGCACGTTACTTGTGACAATCTGAGTTAGTATATCCTGTCCCTCTGCAGCATACCAAAGCAGATGCTGCAAGGACAGGCCCACACATGCTAGTTTTTGTTACTCCTACAGTTGTTTTAGCACCAGCATGCACACACTTTATGGAACTTCAGAAAATTGTAGGCCAAACTGTGCAAACACTCTATCTCTGTGTTGATGGTGATTCTCCTGTTGGTGCAAATCATCATTTTAACTTGCTTCACAGTTGCACTCTCCACACGCTAATCCAGTTGATCTTCATTGATATTTCTGTATGCCTGTTGGCAAACTTCTCTACCTAATTGTGCACTGCTTGTTGTGATAATGTGTGTTTCCCATACACAGGAACAACTTCGCACAGGGCTCTACCTTTGTCTACTGCAGGAGATTTTGAGTGATTCTTCTTGTAGCTCAAAAGTTACCCTTTTACATAGCAAAAAATACTACTCTTCAATCATACATTCTTCCAACATGGTCGCCATATTGGCATGCACAGGGCTCTACCTTCGTCTACTGCAGGAGATTTTGAGTGATTCTTCTTGTAGCTCAAAAGTTACCCTTTTACATGGTACAGTCCATGTTCGATGCCATAAGGCCACCTATTTGTTTATAACTTACTGATTCCACTTTGTATATGTATAGATAATTAAAATATTTTTTTTTTGATGATTACAATAAATATTTTCTAATTTTATATAGTATCAATTCATTTTTGATTAGTAATCTATATTATTACAGAAAAGACATTTGGCTTTGCAAAGTTTAGAATTCAATTTAAAGGATCCAACATTTTGCGAAATGTTTCCCGAAGTGGTTGAGGTAAATTTTTATTAAATTAATAAATTAAAATTTTCAATGAAATATCATTAAATTCAGATTAATTTTTATGTAGGAAATAAAGTGTAGTGCCGAAAAATTATCAAAAAGAAATGGTTTGGTGAATCGACTTGATAACAATTTGGACCAAAACAATCCTGACCAAATATATCAGGAACAAGCACCTGCAGCAATTGGTAGCACTCTTACAAATATCTTTGTAATAATGGGTTTTGCTGTTTTTGCTTATGTTGTAAAATATGTTTTGAGTATTGTCAAATGACACACAAACAACCAGTGCCTTGAAAAGATTCTTCTTTTATATTTTAATTTAATATAAAACAAGTTAAATCAGCATTCTTATTTTTATTTAATGGAGTCATTTCTTTACGATCAACATTTACAGAATTTTGGTGCTTATTCTAAAACATCAACCAAAATGCTTCAGGGAAACTTTAAATCAAAATTAATCTATCCAGAAGACAATTTTTTATTAAAAAGAAAAATTAAAACCTTAATTATATCGTCAACAGAATTACCAAGTTAGGTATTATTATTTAATAATTTTATTTTTATTGTTATATGAAAATATTAACTATTTAAACATCAAAATGAATAATATGCTTTTGTTATTTTTTTTTTCTAAATATTAATATAAATTTACATATATGTATAGAGTGACTGTGAATTGGAAAATGTCAGCAAAGTGTAAGTGAATTTATGTAAATGGAGATATGTAAAATTTTGTACAGTTTAATAATTGTTATATAAGTTGGATATGCATTAGTTAAATGTACAAATTACAAGAAAATAAAGCACATATACAATGGGAAGAGTAATCAATTACGGAATAAAAAGTACGAATGCAATATTCATTGAAGATAAATGTGTATAAACTACCAAGGATGCCCAACATTGCTTCACTCCCTTTCCAAAAAACATGTCTTTTAACTTTCAATACTCATTTTCTTTTACATTCTGTGACATTTAACATTTATGAAATACAGTCGATTCTCTCATTATTCGCGAAAATTTATTTATAACCACAAAATCGATTTTTGCGATCTCTTACACTTATTGTCGGACTCCCGGTGAACTGCGAAAATACTGTTTCAAATGTAAACTCTCTCTCTAATAAAGGAAGTTGTTGGTTACCATATGTAGTCTCTCTCTCTTGTTTTGCCGGGAATATCTCATTAACTCTTCTTACTTTTTCCACAGACCGCAAGTAGTTCAAAAGCCTGTTTATATCATCTGCAGGTCCCACAGAAGAATGTGATCCCATGCTTAAACGCAGGCTCAAATTTAGCCACCTAACTTCCTGCGCATTTGCTCTTTATGCCAAAATTTTAGAAGATCTGAGGCAAAAACATGATAATGTTGGGATGAATAGTTCACAGGAACCTATCCTGGCTCGAAATAGTCAGGGATTCTTAACCAGGAGTCTCCCTGAACTAGAGAAAATTTAGTTTACTATCTAATTTTCTCTAGTCAAGGATTCTTAACCAGGAGTCTGAGTTTGGATGAGGAAAAAATCAACTCATTATCTTTATTTTCACTCATCACTAATTAAATCTGGTATTTCCTTGTCTTATAAATGTATGCAGTAAAAATACAGTAGTATTAGTTGTATGTGTGATTAGTAACAGTCTTCACACTGATATGTCTTTAATAAATAAAACTTGAAATTTATTATATATTAAATGCATTTTATTATTATTATTCAATGTGCTAAGAGAGAATAACATATATATTAATGTATTCATGTTTTTTTTTTTTTATTTTGTTAACTGTATTTTAATAACTGGTTTCCTTTATAATTTTATTTTGTACATTTAAAAATATTATTCTGAAAAGGAGTCTGTGGCCTTTACCTAACAGGCAAAGAGGTCCATAGAACAAAAAAGGTTAAGAAACCCACATTTAAAAATATTATTCTGAAAAGGTGTCTGTGGCCTTTACCTAACAGGCAAAGAGGTCCATAGAACAAAAAAGGTTAAGAAACCTTACACTAGGCCACGTTTGCTCTCGAGAATCAAACGGTGCGGAATCATTTGGGGAACATTCATGCATAGACATTCGGCTGACGTCGATCGTTATGACGATGACGTGATGTGACGCCATCCATTGTTATGTCAAGTTGTCGTAGGTACGACTGGCGTAATCCCGAATGAATCAAAAGTTTTGGAGTACTTAAATACGGTATTTTCATTTCAATCCAAAATGCTTTTCCACTGGGGGCGTTTCGCAAATTTTATAATTTTCTTGAGGCTGGGATCAGTCTACCTCCATGCAAATTTTCAAGTTCCCACCGTGTTCGAAGTGCCAAAACGATTCGTGCGGACACAAAAATATGGATAGATCGTTACTTCTGCCGTTTATAGTTCAGATATTGATACCGGTTATCATATTAAAAAAGATAAACTATATACAGTGGCGCAGCTGACGGTCAGCAGACCCCGCGACGCGGGGGTTCCCGAGCTTCGTGGGGCCCCAACTCACCCTGAAGAAAATACTTCTAAAACCAATCAATCAATCCCCAATAACCTCGATTTTAACGCAGGGCGTCTGTGTTCGTTAGCTGGAACTCTAAAACTTAAGTTAGCGCTAATTTACCATTTATGTATTGTTTTCACATACTTTTTTTTTATGTTTCCGGATGCAGTGATTCCTCGAAAGTGGCAAACTACCACAAACTAAGCTGTATACATCTATCAGGGGTGTCAAACTGTATGTTTCCGGATGCAGCGATTATTTGATTAAAGCGGTACAGTATATCTAATGCAGTGCTCCCGAAAGTGGCAAACTACCACAAACTAAGCTGTATACATCTATCAGGGGTGTCAAACTGGCGGCCCTCGATGTGATTTTTTTTGTGCCCACCAACGCTCTCAACTAAAATGAAAATGAGAACAATATTTGATGAGATAATAGGAAGTTAGGCTGGGTTCACACTACAACCGACTTGAACGATTCTACGTCACGATTCCATAGCAACAACAGTCGGCGGTGTAACGTGATTGGTCTGGCTCAAGTCGGTGAAGTCGGTCATAGTGTGAACCCAGCCTAACTCTCCCTTCGTAGCTGTCATAAACTATTATAGTTTGATTTTATTGAAATGTAGTTACACGAGATTTTTCGATTGGCCTTATCGACGTATACGTAAGATGACAGTGATTTTTCAGATCGTTGACACAAACTAAGTGCTTTCCTGAAAGAACTACATGGGTTTGTGCGAAATTTCTTTCCGAAAAACGAAAAGCCACAAATGAGAACCTGTGTCTTTTTGGATAGGCAAATATAATAATAAAGTGCCAAACAATCCTCCTTTGAAGGAGTGTATAAAGGACGTGCTAATGGGCTTGTTAAAGATTTATCTGTTGTGTTATTAACTTATTAAAAAATGTAAATAGTTATGGATATTTGAAAGAGTGTTCAAGTGGTCAGATTGTTTTTCCAGTTGATGATCATTGACATTGATGATATTTTTTTTTTGTTAACAAAGAATGTTCAAGTGGCCAGATTGTTTTTCCAGTTGATGATCATTGACATTGATGATATTTTTTTTTTTTTGTTAACAGATGACGCCACTTTCCATTCAGGGAGAATACTAAGTGGCGGGGCGAAACAAGCCCTTCCACAGGCTGCCCACCCCTGCGGAGGGGTCAGCCGGATTGTGGAGGACGGGGATCGACGGGCCGGGCCCGGACCCCATGATAAATATTTTCAAGGGGTGGGACCCGAGACTCGAACCCGGGTCCTCCAGAGTGGAAAGTCGAAGCGTTTCCACGCAACGTTAATATGGGGCGGCCGGATGGCCGAGTGGTGACGCTGTCGGCGTGCCGCGCAGGAGGACTTGGGTCTGGTTTCGGATTTTTTCGGGGTGCTGGGCCCAGCCCGGTGATCCCCGTCCTTCACCATCCGGTCCCCCTCCACGGGTGTGGATGCTGCCCGTGGTTGGAACTGGCCCCTCTCAGTAATCACCCTGATTGGAAAGGGGATGTAAAATATGCAAAAAAAGAACGCTAATATGGTGGGGATTATTGCTGGATTGTGAAAACCCAAGTACCGCACAAAAAGAAAAGAAATAGACGCAGTTTCACTGGTAAAAAGAAAAAGGGACTACTAAAAATAGGTTTCGTGTGGTAATTTTTCACTATTAATTTCGTTCAATCAAATATTACAACTAAAAAGTTCAAAGAAAATTTGGGAAAAATTATAAATAATGGAGCAAATCTAAGGTCATTTTTGTATTTAGAACCCCAATTCCTATAAAACCATCAAATATTAAAATAATAATAACAACTTTTATTCAGATATCTGTTCCATAACAGAATGTGATTTTTTTTCCTGTAATGGAAAACTAAGAAGTTTTTTTAGTCATCAAAAGTATTTAAATAAGAAATTAAATACTGAAAAATTGTTTCTAAGAAAATTTGAGTTATAAAGTAAATAACTTATTATTTTCAGCATTTTTTAAGACAATTTTGCAGGCCTATGTAATGCATCTTTTAGTACAAAATCACTTATCGAATTAACCAGTGTGTAATTATTCTTACTTAGTTTAGCAAAATTTGTTACTACAAAATTAATTTTACCTATTTTGGTTTCAGTTAATTCTACTTTTGCTTAATTCGGTTTCGTTGGGCGGATGGCCGGTTGGTAAAGCGTTCGCTTATCACCTTGGATGATCCGGATCCGTACCTCCAGTTTTTCAAAGGTACGAACCCGGCCCGTTTGAATTCTCTCCATCTCACTGGTTTATTTTACCGTGAGTGTTGGTTAGCATGTGATAGGTAGAATCCCTAGATATATAGAGTACCGCATTCAATCGCCATTTTATACCCTCCTGCTGATCGATAATCACGAATAACTTTATGGAAAGTAAACCATAATACTATATTTCTTTTCTAATTTATAAATACAGCAGTTGCTTACTTGGCAAACGAAGATCGAATTTGGAAACGTTTTCCTTCTAATATTTTGTAACCACTTCTTTTTAGCTGTAATTTCTTTTACGTTGCGACAAAGGAAACAATCTATGACTCTTTTCTGTTCGATTAGAACAATTTACGACTCTATAACAAGACATGTTCTTAAAAAATAACCAGAAAGCCTATGAACGCAATGATAACTCTCTATCTAACAGGATATAAAATGGCCGATTTGGCGGCATCTGGTAGCGCAAAGGAATGCCGTATTCTATAAATCTAGAGACTGTAGTGATGGGCTCTTAAAGTGGCCATCACCAGATGTATAATATGGCGACTTAAAACTCAACGTAACCTCACCTAATTTAGTTTTAATCGATACTAATTTAGCATAGTTAAAACAAGTTTCAACAAATAGTCATTGGAATTTTTTTTAATTTTAAAAAAGTTCATACACTGTATGTTAGTGCAGGGTGTTCAACCCGTCGATCGCGATTTTTGGTCGATTTCTTGTTTATTCTTCTTTACAAATTTAATTAAAACTGAAAACGTAATAATTTATTTATCAATCATTATTTTTATATTATTTTTTAATTCTTTTAAGTGTATTGCTATTGTTTATTTTTTCTTTAAAATTGTCAAATCAATAATTTTCTTAACATTTGGAAGTACGCACATGAAAAGTTTCCAATATTAATTGATATTGCGCAAAAAATTCTGTTGTGTTTTGGATTGACATACTTGTCAAAATCTTTTTTTTAAATATGGACGTCATAAAAAAGTCTATACAAAAGAGTAGATCGCCGAATAACTTAGTATAGGTAAATAGTTCTCATAGTAAAAAAGGTTGAATACCACTGTGATAGTGTTTACAATTTTTACTAGAAAAATCAAGTTTTCCAAGTGGTCAATGTACTTACAGAATTCTTATGTAATAAAGGCCTAAATATAAGTTTCCGAAATTATATATTAAGCTGGAAGGCATATTAGAGAAAAAAATAATAATAATAATTTCAAAATTTAGAAAAAATCATTACATAAAAACTATCATATGTCAATCACATTCGTACATTTACCTTTCGCAAAAATTAAATACCAATGAAAAAAGTATTAAAATTAATTTAAAAAGCGTTCTTTACAACAACACTTTTTAAATTAATTTTAATAACTTTTCTTCCAAAGGTATGAATCGGTACAAATCACATTCAAATAATTTATTAAGTAAAAAGTGACTTTTCTATTTTATATTTTAATATAATTCATTAATCAGGGCCGGCTCAATATACGATCGAGAGGAGCGCCCCTCTAGCGCATTTTGTTTTTATTATTACTAGAAATTACCCGCTCATATAAATGAGCGGAAATATAATCTTGTGATTTAATTTAATAATATTGTATATAACGACAAAATACACTTCCGAACTCGTATAGGGAATCCCAATATCATTGAGGGAATCTAAAATGGCATCCATTATTACGTTACAACGCCATCTGAGGACTTTGTTTTTTTTAGAGGAACTACAACTTCAGTTTAATTTTTATTCTTTAATTTGTAAATTATTAATACCAACAAATAATTTTGGCTGTCTCAAACATCCGAAAATTATACCTTTCTAACGATACCATACTTATAGAAATCGGTACAATGGTTCGACTGAGAAAAGGACATCCAGTCAGCCAGCCACGTTTGACTGTTAATATATATGATTATTATTATTTAATAAGACGCAATTATTTTTTACACATAATTTAAACGGTGAGCAGACTATAGAGTGCGATATTTTTATGAATTTATTTATTTTTCAAAGCTGATGACTTCAGGGGTCCAATAAAAATTTTCGCTCGGAGCGCTAAAAACTCTACAGACAATACTCTTCGAAATAATAAATCATTATATATATTAATAGTCAAACGTTCGGTCGGATTGGCCGCGTGGAAACGCTTCAGCTTTCCACTCTGGAGGACCCGGGTTCGAGTAAATAATTATCATGGGGTCCGGGCCCGGCCCGTCGATCCCCGTCCTCCACAATCCGGCTGATCCCTCCGCAGGGGTGGGCAGCCTGTGGAAGGGCTTGTTTCGCCCCGCCACTTAGTATTCTCCCTGAATGGAAAGTGGCGTCATCTGTTAACAAAAAAAAAATAGTCAAACGTGGCTGGCTGGCTGGATGTCCCTTTTTCGGTTAAACTACAGTAACGATTTCTACAGGGTGTTCCTAAAGTCCTCCGATTGAACCATTTTCGAGTTATAACTTTTTAAATCTAGCCAATCATCATCGCGTACACAAAACATCACATGTTGCATTTCCAAAACGCGTCGCTCGCCTTCTTACTGCCCAGTAGTAAGTAGGAGAGTAATGCAATGCGACCAGTCTTGGTAACGCGGCGCGTCGTGATACTTTGTGTACTCGATGGTGATTGGCTATCTTTAAAGGACGAAAACGGTGCAAATTTATACCATATGTTCATTAAACATTTTTTATTTATTTTCATAAGTAAAACCTGTCCTGAAAGTTTGTCGGTGGACTTTAGGAACACCCTGTATAAATAGGGTATCTTTAGAAAGGACTAATTTTTAGATGTCTGCGACAGCGAAAATTATTTGTTATTATTAATAATTTAAAAATTAAAGAATAAAAATTAAAAATTATTTGTTATTATTAATAATTTAAAAATTAAAGAATAAAAATTACAGTGAAACTGTAATTCTACTAAAAAACATGATTCGCAGATAGCGTTATAACATAATAATGGATCCCATTTTACGATTCCCTTATCGATGCATTCACTACACGAATTCGGAAGTGTTTTTCGTCGTTATATACAGTATTATAAGATTATATTTCCGCGAATTCGGAAATGTTTTTCTTCGTTATATACAGTATTATAAGATTATATTTCCGCTCATTTATATGATCGGGTAATTTCTAGTTTTATAATTTTGAAACTGTTACAGAAACTTGATTCAATGTTAGCTCTACTCTTGCCCGTTGAACCCCATCCTTCAGCCATCCGGTTGACCCTATCATGAATGTTGGCCAGCCTCTGATGGGCTCTATAAGTGGCCGCCGCCAGATATAGTACATCCCTTGCAAGTTGACCCTATCATGAGTGTTGGCCAGCCTCTGATGGGCTCTATAAGTGGCCGCCGCCAGATATAGTACATCCCTTGAGCGATATGGCGGCTTAACTAATCTAACCTAACCTAACCTCATTGATCCAGAAAAAATTTGATTGCGGCTCTCATTGAGATTTTTCTTTTATTTGAGATTCTCCTATGTGGTTCGTAATGACACGAAATTTGCCCATCCTAGTTGTAGGCAATAGGGTAGAATTTAGAGGAACGACAATAAAAAAAAATTATATTACCAAGATATAGTACTATATTTAAAAGTTTACCGTGCAGATGGCAAATTATACATATATCATACTCAGGGACTTTCTGAGAAAATGCGTGGTCCGGGACAACTAATATTTTTGAGGCCCTTCCAAAAAAAAAAGACAAAATTGACAAATATACAAGAAAAGTGAAAACACTGATAGAGAATTTTAAATTTTGAGAAGCACAAGCTCGAACAGTATAAAAATATATTTTTCCTAGCATACTGACTTATAAACTGAGGTCCCTAAAAATCGTGAAGCTCGGGACAGCCGCCCCTCTTGCCTTCCTATAATACCACTGATCATTCTTATTTCATTTTTGTGTCATAGTTTTTAAAAAGTCTCTGTAAATAATTGAATTTTCATTGACCTATATATAATGCCCGGATTTCTAATGCTGTTATCTAGTTTCTAGGTTACTATTTTATAACTAACAGAGTTCGTTGATTTGTACTGATTTAAAATTATTTGAAAAAAAAACATTTTTTTTTTAATTAAAATTATTGAAATTTTTCATGAATAAAAAATACAGTATATAGATCACTACTTCACTTCCAAGATTTTAAATTCTTTATTGTTAATTAATCGAACAAAAAAATTTTATGTAAATATTAACATTGTTTTTTTTTAATTAAAATTATGGAAATTTTTTATGAATAAAAAATACAGTATATAGATCACTACTTCACTTTCAAGATTTTAAATTCTTTATTGTTAATTAATCGAACAAAAAAATTTTATGTAAATATTAATGTACTTTTGAAATTTCATAAATTAAATTTTCGCTTATTTTATCAAACTCAAGTCAATACAAACATAATTGATAAAATGATAAATAAAATATAATAACGGCGGGATCATAGAGATCTTTTGTATGGATTCATTGTGATCAATGATCATGTCTTTCATTGCAGGAGACCATAGTTTGAACATAAAAAAGATCTTCCATAAGATGCTTGTTTATGATCTTAAACTCATCAGTGGTTCTCAACCACTGTACCGCGGCACACTAGTGTGCCGCCATACTTTCACGATCTGCCGCATAAAGTTAAGAATGAATTGTATGTAAGTAATTGTATGAATCATCATATATATTAATAGTCAAACGTGGCTGGCTGGATGGATGTCCTTTTTTCGGTTGAACTACTGTACCGATTTCTATATAAAGGGTATCTTTAGAAAAATCTAATTTTTGGATGTCTGCAACAGCCCAAATTATTTGTTGTTATTAATAATTTAAAAATTAAAGAATAGAAATTACATTGAAATTGTAGTTCCTCTAAAAAGACAGAATTCGCAGATGGCGCTGTAACATAATAATGGATGCCATTTTACGATTCCCTTATCGATGGATTCACTACATGAATTCAGAGGTGTTTTTCGTCGTTCACATGATTATATTTGCGCTCATTTATATGAGCGGGTAATTTCTAGTATATATCAGTGAAACATGGTATGCTAGATATATTTTTTGCAGTCGAACCACTGTACCGATTCCTATAAATACGGTATCGTTAGAAAAATCTAACCCTTGAATTTCTGCGACAACCAAAATTTTTTGTTGTTATTCATAATTAAAAAATTAAGGAATAAAAATTAAATTAAAATTATAGTTTCTCTAAAAAAGACAAATTCTGCAGGTGACGCTATAACTTAATAATGGCCGCCATTTAATGATCCCGTGTGTGCGAGTATGTCTGTAATCTGAATGTAATAAATAAGAATTAATATAATAATAATAATCTGTTAATAAAACTTCGTTGTTAAATTAAATTATTATTTAAAATATTTAGGTGTTGCCGTCAAATATTAAAATGTGTTCTTCAACAGAAAAAAGGTTAAGAACTACTAACGTAGATAAATAAAAGACAGTATAGGGGTACTATATCAAGATATGATTTTTCTCTTAAAAAATCGAATTTTATTATAAACGTTGAGAATTATGATTAAAAATATATAATAATTTAGATAGCATCTGAATTCATCACTTTAATTTTATCTAAAAATAGAATTATAAACGTTGAGAATTATGATTAAAAATATATAATAATTTAGATAGCATCTGAATTCTAATCTGTTAATAAAACTTCGTTGTTAAATCTAAATTATTATTGAAAATATTTAGGTGTTGCCGTCAAATATTAAAATGTGTTCTTCAACAGAAAAAAGGTTAAGAACTACTAACGTAGATAAATAAAAGACAGTATAGGGGTACTATATCAAGATATGATTTTTCTCTTAAAAAATCGAATTTTATTATAAAAATAGAATTATAAACGTTGAGAATTATGATTAAAAATATATAATAATTTAGATAGCATCTGAATTCATCACTTTAATTTTATCTAAATCTATATTTTGGTTATAAATACAATTAAAATTTTTTTGAAGTTTATCCTGATTTTTGTTTCGTCCTGTCAATAATAACTATTGTATATCAGTTCTATATTCTCTACTTTTTATCATTATTATTTAAATTTAAAATAAGGAATGGAAAATATATTTCGATGTAATGTATAAAGGTTTTTGACCTTTACGACGTGAAAGTTTCTGAAATAATCTGGGACATGATATATTCGATCCATTCTTACTCCTTAAACCAATGAAGCTTTAGATTTTTCCCCCCTTTTTTAATTTTTCTTGGACAAATTTTTGATTAATATATTTCTTTGCGAGAATATAAATTCAAACTCACATTTATTTTCTAAATTACAATCGAAGTAACGTTAAACATGTATATAGAAAAATTCGAGAACGGTCTTACAAATTTATCTTACTTTTTCTTGATACTTTCTTTTGTTTGTATGGTTTACGCCATGATTTTTCGTCAGTTCATCGCTAAGTTATTAACAAAATGGAAGAAAATCTTGATTTCTCACTATAAAGGTTTACTTCTCATACTCTCCAAAAATCCCGATAAAAATAAAGGTAAGCCATGAAATTAATCTTTCAATAGACTTATAAGAAGAACATTTCTAACTATTCAAAATACACGTTGCAAAAATTGTTGCAAATGTTTCTAAAATAGTGTTGCTTCAAGTGGTTTTCATTGAGAATTACAATATTTTTTATTTCCCTTTCCAATTTAGCAATATTGTTTGATAATTGATGCCGAATTTTTATAAATTATCATATTTTTAGTATTTTTTAGCATTTATGAAAAGTTGTTCCTGCGTTACTGTAATGGAGGTTTTGCCACTAGAATAATCGGTGTAAAGAAAGTTTATCTGATCTTCAATCCGAAAAGTGCTCAGGTATTCTGTTATATTCAAAATAATTACATTTCTTACTTTTAAGTAAGCATATAATTCTCTTTAATTCAAACAGGTAATATTAGAACATAGCAAGAACGTTAACAAAGCAGATTTGTACAAATGTTTCGTTCCCTGGTTGGGAGATTCGCTCTTTCTTAGGTTATTTCTTTTAAAAATTATTTAAACACTTCCAAGTTGCAAGAATTCTTTTCAGTAAAATTATACTGCAAAATTTTATTTTTTAGTTCAGGAGAAAAATGGAAGAAGAGAAGGAAACTTTTAAGGCCAGCCTTTCACTTTAGCGTTTTGCAGAATTTTTTAACGGTGATGGACGAACAGTCTCGGATTCTAGTAGAAAAACTGAAAGAGAACAAAGATAAAGATTGGGTAGATTTTACTCCGTTTATGGCACGTTGCGCTTTGGATATTATATGTGGTGAGGGAAAAACATAGCGGCCATAATATGAAAATAAAAAATATATACAGGGTGTTTTGTTGAAGCGGCGACAAACTCAGAGGAGCGATAGGAGGCATCAAGATGAACCAAAATTGCCATGAAACATATCGCAAACCACGTTTAGTCGGTAAAAATCGCGAAAATACTTATGTAGGGTCTGATGTCCAGCGGGGACGACAAACAGTCGATGATAAGTACAAAAACATTTATTTGACAGCATGTTTACAACATAGTCTGTGGTCAGAGTACAATGTCGGAAAGAGAACGATGAGAAATTATTACAGGAGTTGTTCGAATTAGCGGCCGCGGATGTCATTGCATAGGTTAGGTTAGGTAAGTTAAGCCGCCATAGCTCACGGAGATAATATACCTGGCGGTGGCCACTTGTAGAGCCCATCACAGACTGGCCAACACCCATGATGGAGTCAACCGGATGGTTGAAGGATGGGGTTCAAAGGGCCGGGCCTGGACCCCTCCTAAAAAAACTGGAGGTGTGGGACCCTGATTTGAATTCGGATCCTCCAAGGTGCGTCATTTCACAGACGTAAGTATTCGCGATTTTCACCGACTAAACATGGTTTGCGATAGCATGTTTTATGTCAATTTTGGTTCCTCTTGATACCTACTGTCGCTCCTCTGAGTTTGTCGCCGTTTCAAAAGAACACCCGGTATATAAAAAAGATATCACATTAAACAGAAAATATTAATATTTATACTGTTGCCTTGATTTAAATTTTAAATTATTTCATGTATCTGTAGAGACAGCTATGGGAATTCAGACACGGGTTCAAAACGAAGGTAGTTCTGAATATGTTGAAGCTCTGGACTTGTAAGCAAATATGAAAAATAGTTATTTAATATTTTATATTAAAATAATAAAATGTGCTTTAATAATTAAATTTAATTGTTATAAACTATTTATATTAGTATTATCCAAATCGTTTAATTCTCTAGTGTAAGAGAAGTGATCACGGAAAGAATATTCGAAAGAGCTATTATCCCTAATTTTATGCTTTACATGAGTGCTGAAGGCAGGAAATTTAAAAAGTGCATAAAAGTAATGAATAACTTCACGAGAAAGGTGAGAATATCAATATAGTTTGCTGTAAATAGAATAAGTCTTCTAAAATAGTTCACTTTGTTCGTAATAAAGCCAGATTCATATAAATTAATTTCATTCCATTTTTTTACAATTTTAATCTGTTTGCTCTTCTTGCCTAAGAGCGCCAAACACGCTAGCGCCGGCCCTGCTGATTCTATCAATTAAGTAATAATTTGAATTCCTTAATATGAGTTTCTTAATTGTCTAATTATCAGATCGTTATAAACTGAAATAAACATTTTTGAAGAAACACTTCATTTTAATGAAGTGATAATTAAAATTGGCAAAATCCTGTAATTAAAAAAATCTATCTTCATTAAAGAATTTTATAACATTTTTCCATATAGGTTATCGAGGAAAGAAAAATTATTTTAGAAAATAAAAAGAAAGAAAACATTTCAAAAGAAGATAAATATTTAAATATAAAAGAAAGGAAACCTTTTCTAGATACTGTGCTTGAATGTTATTTTAAAGATCCTTCTTTTACTTTGGAAGATGTGAAAGAAGAAGTCGATATTTTTATGTTTGCTGTAAGTATATTTTCCTAATATTTCCTTTATACCAACGTTATATAGATTTTATATTTTTTCATTTTGAAGGGACATGATACCACTGCTTACGGTTTGACTTGGATATGTTACTTATTGGGGAAAAATCTTCATGTTCAAGAGAAACTGATCAACGAAGTGGATGATGTATTTAGAGGAGATACTGAAAGAAATATTACTCATGATGATATTAAAAAATTGAAATATATGGAATGTGTTATTAAAGTAAAGCTTGAGAATTTATGTTTTTTTTTTTTTTTTTTTACTCTTAGAAGACATCTTCACTTGATTGGACTTGTTGATTGCCCTATTTGTAGAAGATGTCAGTATGAGGAGGAAATTCATCTTCATATTTTGTGCGAATGTGTTGTTCTTTCATGGCTTAGGCGTGATCTCTTGAGGATGTATTTTCTTGTTCTGGAGGATCTTGCTACTGTCCCATTGAGGAAAATTATGTCGGGTTGGGCGAGTCCATGTGTGTCTGATGTGACGGGACTGGACTTGACGGGCTCGGTGTGAAATGACCCTTAGAAGACATCTTCACTTGATTGGACCTGTTGATCGCCCTATTTGTAGAAGATGTCAGTATGAGGAGGAAATTCATCTTCATATTTTGTGCGAATGTGTCGTTCTTTCGTGGCTTAGGCGTGATCTCTTGGGGATGTATTTTCTTGTTCTGGAGGATCTTGCTACTGTCCCATTGAGGAAAATTATGTCGTTTATTTTAAAGATGGGACTTCTTCTGGGATGATTTGATTGGGGGTGCACAACAGACCTTTGTTGGTCGCGGTGCTTGGGCTGGGTAGGCTCCTCCCTCTTTTACTATTACCACCACCACCACCACCACTACTACTACTACTACTACTACTACTCTCTTAATAAAGGAAGTTGTTTGTTTTTCAAATTAGTCGCAGTGCTTGGGCTGGGTAGGCTCCTCCCTCTTTTACTATTACCACTACTACTACTACTACTACCACCACCACTACTACTACCACCACCACCACTACTACTACCACCACCACCACTACTACCACCACCACCACTACTACTACTACTACTACTACTACTCTCTTAATAAAGGAAGTTGTTTGTTTTTCAAACGTAGTCTCTGTAACTTTGCCTCAATGTCGCATTACCCATCCTTACTCGCTCCACAGACCGCAGGTAGGCCATAAGCCTGTTTTATATTGTCGGTAGGTTTCATACTGGTGTCAGAAGTGGGCTTGAAATTCAAAAGAGACGATATTGTGGTTAGAGTTTGATAAAATTTCAAGATGGCTAATGAGGCTAACTCAGCCATGATGTAGTCTCTGTAACTTTGCCTCAATGTCGCATTACCCGTCCTTACTCGCTCCACAGACTGCAGGTAGGCCATAAGCCTGTTTTATATAATCGGTAGGTTTCATACTGGTGTCAGAAGTGGGCTTGAAATTTAAAAGAGACCAGAAAAGAGACAATATTGTGGTTAGAGTTTGATAAAATTTCAAGATGGCTAATGAGGCTAACTCAGCCATGCGATCAGAGTCAGCTTCCAGAAGATTGTTCACTGCTTTCACAAGGATGATCCCCACCTTGGCAGGTGAACTGACTCAACATGTTACTTTCTTCAATATGATCAAAGAAATAGCCACCTTAGCATCGTGGACAGATCAACAGTGCTTAGGGATGGTGAAATGCAAACTCTCAGGAATCACAAGAGAATACTCATGGCACAGTTTTAAAATTAAAGATATAACAGATTACAACTCTTTTAAAACTCAAATGCTTAAGTGTTTTGAGAAAATTCCATACACAATTAGGTTACAGCATTTCCATGCTTGCATACAGCAGAAAGGCAAGGATGTACAAACTTTTGCCTTGGCAGAGACTCTAATTGAAGTAGCGAACTCAAATGAACAAGAAAAATTAATTGTCGAGCAATGCCAAAGGAAGAACTGGATGAAAGATTACGAGTTCAATTCCTATGTGGAATTAAAGATAGGATCAAATGCATCGTAATGTCAAACGATCCGAAAACGTTTGAGGAAGCATTATTGGTAGCCACATGTGAAGAACTAATAGAACAAGTAGTTGGTAAGCCGCGCCCTTACATTGGGAAAATAAAGAAGTTAGTGAGACACGGATGAATTAGACACAGCCAAACAAAATAAAAATAATACTGAAGGACTGCTATTAGCGATTAGACAAATTTGCGACAGATTGGAGTCTAGGCTGCAAAACGCAACAGCCTCACAATCGCCTATTCCCTCACAACTGAGAGTTCGGCCTAGGAATCGGAAAACATTGTGCTACGAAACTCTTTTGCCACAACACTCTTATAATATATTGGGAATTAGAGAGGCAAACTTCTATAGGTCACCAGAAAATAGGATTCCTTCTCATAATTGATATAGGGGAGAGTGGGCCAGAATGAGCTGAAAATGTTGTTTATTTTTTTATTTCTTCTCTATTGTATGAAAATTTTGTATCTATGATGTTATGAGATTTCTTATAGTCTCATAATTGATATAGGGGAGAGTGGGCCAGAATGAGACAAAAATGTTGTTTATGTTTTTATTTCTTCTCTATTGTATGAAAATTTTGTATCTATGATGTTATGAGATTTCTTATAGTCAAGAGTAACTCCCTGAATTTTACCAGAGTCATACTTGAATGGTGTAAAGCAGCGCTTCTCAAACTATGGGTCGCGACCCCAAATGGGATCACGAAGCAAAATGCTGGGGTCGCAAAAATTAAATTCAAACACTTGAATTTCAGTTTATTTCACAAATGCCCAATATTTTACATATGAATTTTCAGTGTAGTTGGTTGATTCTGTTCATCTTAATAAGTGTGTAAATGATTTATGTACTTGTATGTTTTATTTCATATTTAATACCTGGGGTCATGAAAAATCTTGTAATTAAAAAAAGGGTGCAAAAAATCTCGTAATGAAAAATGAGGTCATGAATGAAAAAAGTTTGAGCAGCACTGGTATAAAGAAATATTTCCACTTTTGTGTTAGAGTATCTTTCAGTCTCACTGTACCCCATTGAATGGCAGTGTGAGACACTGCATTGGTCACAATGAGACACGATATCAGAATACTAAATAACTTTGGAAACAGTTAAGTGTGAATGGGTTTTATTCATACGAAACATTAGTTATACAAGGAATGAAAAAAATGAAAACAAATTATATAATTAAAGAGAAAAGAGCATGCTCAAAGTGGAAATATATAGGCTTATAAAAATTATTGAACATTAAACGCTGAAGTTTACTCCAAAACAAATATTTTGGTATTTTGTTTGCCCATGAACTATTGGCATAGTATCATTTTATTATCGCTTTTGGATATTGATACTGTATTGGAGACACTAGGTACAAAAAATTTCCCCATTTTTCCACTTAGGAAATTTCTTTCAAAATCTCCATCCTCATCTACATCCTTAGTTAAATTGGTAATATAAAAAATGGCATTTAACTTTTTCTCTCAGATTTAACCAAAACATAATCAACTTTTTTGACCATTCTTACTGCTTCTCTCATATCTTCCTCTTTAACCCTAATATCAATTTATTTCTCATCATAATTTCTTGAAGTATCTAGGTTACAATCTGCAAATTTTAATTAAATCCAAGCTTTCAATAATCAATGTATGCACACAATTATTAGTATGAGCCACAGTGAAACAATGTCGTCTCATTGTGGACCACCATTTGGTGTCTCAATGTAGCCCACGTATCCTTGAAACTTAAACCTACAGAAAAAATAGCTTCCATATAACTTTAAAAGCCAGTAAATAACAGAATAATATGTACAATTTATAACACTTTCTAGCAAAAACATTGTTTTTTAGAAACACTTTCACCATCTAGAACAGAAAAAGAAAAACCTCTACTACAAAATTTTACAAAACTCACCTGAAAACAAAAAATTCTCTATTAAAAATTCTCATAGAGAAAGAAAGAGTGCTGAAAATAGACTTATGGGTAATGGCAATAAAGAATTATGTTTAGGCGGCATTGTACATTTATGAAAGCACCGGATGTAGGAAAAATGCCTTTTGTTTCACTGTGGACCATGTCTCATTCTGGCTCACTCTCTCCTAATCAATCTGGCTTTTGGGTTCCTCAAAATTATTGGGAAAAAGATATGTGCTCATTTCTTCAATCACAGAAACTGTTCTTGACGCAGGATAAAGAATACTATCCCTATTCACATTCATCGCAAAACCGTGTATCTAAGAGAAACTCGTTACTCCACAAGATTTCTTGGCAAACTCACAGCATAATAAACATGATAAGCATCATAAACTATCTAAGGATGACTCTAGATGTAACCAGGAAAAAGCAAATAATACAAAATCATCATGCTATCCCTATTCACATTCATCGCAAAAACGTGTATCTAAGAGAAACTCGTTACTCCACAAGATTTCTCGGCAAACTCACAGCATAATAAACATGATAAGCATCAAACTATCTAAGGATGACTCTAGATGTAACCAGGAAAAAGCAAATAATACAAAATCATCAGAAGCCAAAAATTTCTCATATTATTCCAACAATAAGAATAAACTATCGTTGTGATAAACACAAGAAAAAAACGAAGGTTTTTAAAAAAATTCAAAAACTGAAATTCGATGAGAATTCTGAGCCTAATTTAAATTGTTGTAAATATTGCATCAGTAATTATTCTTAAATTAAATAAGTTACCTTTTTCCAAATCTTAATAACTACCTAACAGTAATGACACTGCAATAGTACAGAGTTCGGCATGGCTAGATTTTTCTAAATTCTAAAATAAATCTGACTAATCTAATAACATCATAAAAAGTAATGACACTGCAATAGTACAGAGTTTGGCATGGCTAGATTTTTCTAAATTCTAAAATAAATCTGACTAATCTAATAACATCATAAAAAACAGTAAATAACAACACAGTTGAACAAAAAGTAACAAAACTGCTAGAATTAAATATTGATACAAATGAATATATTAGTGAACTTAGACCTACTGAATAAATTGTCAAAACAAGTAAAGCTGAATAATAATAAAGTTAATTTGTTCAATGAAATAACACAATTCAGTGTTAAATAAACTGTTTTATTTCAAACAAGAAAATAAAGCTAAAACAACTTAGTAGCAATAATTAAAGCTTCTTTTAATACATAAATCAAAGCAACAATTTTATTAATCCAAACAATAATTAAACTTAAAGAATGACTTAATCTAATACCTCCACTTCTGATATAAAAAGAGTAACCAAGCTGATCAAATTCATACAGAAAGAGGACTAAAAGTCAATCTGAATACATTGGATTTCCTGGAATTAGAATCAACAATTGCTTAAATAGCATATTTTTGCAATTTATATGTTGGCTCATTTATATAGTAATTCATGTAACAATTATCTTTTAGTTTACAAATACTACAATTTTATTAATCCAAACAATAATTAAACTTAAAGAATGCCTTAATCTAATACCTCCACTTCTGATATAAAAAGAGCAACCAAGCTGATCATATTCATACAGAAAGAGGACTAAAAGTCAATCTGAATACCTTGGATTTACTGGAATTAGAATCAACAATTGCTTAAATAGCATATTTTTGCAAGACTTATATGTTGGCTCATTTATATAGTAATTCATGTAACAATTATCTTTTAGTTTACAAATATCTTACTTTTTCATGTTGTCTTCATTATTTACATTAATTTTTCATTGATAATTCATCAAAAAGAGACTAATTTTTATTAATGAAATCTCTATTCAAATCAAACATTCAATGACATCAGATTGATACACTTAATGTCTAATTTGAATAGTGATCTCAATGATAACAATTATTTAGTGATATCACTGAATAATAATATCACATTAGCAATATCATTACCTGTGTGAAGTTGGCCCCCCCACTTTTGAATTTTAAAATTTTTTCTTTTGCATTCGTTTAATGCTATCCAGATTGATACACTTAATGTCTAATTTGAATAGTGATCTCAATAATAACAATTATTTAGTGATATCACTGAACAGTAACATCACATTAGCAATATCATTTACCTGTGTGAAGTTGGCCCACCACTTTTGAATTTTAAAATTTTTTCTTTTGCATTCGTTTGCACCTCGTTAGCACCTTTTGCACTTTTAATAATTTAATTTGCACCCCACCGCTTGCCCCCCAGAGCCAAAACAAAATCGGGCCCAGCCCCCCCAGTTTTCGAATTTTCGAAATTTTTCTTTTGCACTCTAGCAAATCCCGTAAATATAAAATAAATATTATATTTATTTTTAACTTATGGTTCGAGTTGTTTTTATTTGAATAGCTGTGAACTCTTCTTCCAAACAATAACATCATCTCCCCCGTTCTCAGCACCATTCTAGTAGGCACTCGACTTTTCTCAGCAGTGTAGTGAGGTTAAATTTTCATTTATTTAATCTACTGTAATTGTTTTTGCATTTATATATTTTAATATTAACCAGTGTTTAAATGATTTTATACAACCCATCAATGTATTATAATCCAATAATAATAGGATTTTTTTTTATGGGAATGGATTAATCATTTTCCCTTTATTTCTTATGGGAAAAATTTGTTTAGTATAAGTCCGAGGATCTGGAACGGATTAAGGACGTATATAAAGGTACCACTATATATACTACTTACACTATAAAAATCTCTATCTGGAACCATAATTAAGCTGTTGTTAACACATTTCCTGAAGATATCTAGAGCTTCTATATCACTGACAAAGATGTTCATAGGGCAAGGCCAGGCTATATTTCTATTAAGAATTCTGCAGTTGAATAAAGGACAGTCAAAAATAATATGCTAAATATAATCTGGCTCCTCTGAACCAGTTATACTTGTCACTTTCCATGATCTTTAACTAGCAAAGATAATTGTTGAAACAACCATGTTGAGTTAAAAACTAAGTCCATCAGAAAATTTAAAGTCACCAACTCAATCTGTCTCTAACTTTGAAGAAAAATTTGTGTGTTGTTTGATATTTTGTATCTATGTTCTGGATGTCTTTCCATGAATTTATACATGTGCTGTACAGAAAGGATTTAATTTTAATGGGAGCACAAACTGAGAAATCAAGATCTTGAGATAGGCTGTGATTGGGCAAAAGCATCAGCCAATTCATTGTCCTGAATGTCCAGTATCCCAACAAGGCTGCATTTAATTTCTCTGAGCAAATTATTAAGACTTTAAAAGGTGCTTAGTGAACCGAGATGTTCGTGATCCGAGGTGTCACTGTATTGCCATTTTATTGATAATTTATATGTATTGACGTGTTTTTCCTTCATTTCAGTAACTTTTAATTTTTTTTTTTTTTTTTTTTTAATTTTTTAAAAAAAAAATTTTAAATTATTTTTTTTTTTTTTTTTTTAATAAGAGGAGTTGTTTTTTTTTATAAATTTTTGAATTTAAATAAAAAAAACCAACTCCTCTCATACATACAGCTATAATGTTGTTTACTTTATTCTAATTGGCTTCAGTGCTTTACTGCCACACTACATCCAATACCACATGCAGTGTAGTAAAGTAGGCTTGGCTGGAATTTTCCAGGAAAAACTGATTACCATAAAACAATAAAATGTCATGCATTTATGTTTGGATTTTTATTTTGTTTTGTGTATAGAACAATAAAAATGAAACAAAAATATAATGATTAAAAAATTTTAACACAATATTTTTGCATTATCTACAATATATTATAATTTTTCATAATTTTATAATCATATGAAAAATTAAATTTTTACTTAAAATTTCGAAAATAAAATTTATTTCCTACTAAAACCTGAATTATTTTTATATAATACACTAAAGAATCGAAAAGAAATGATGAAAAAAATCCAAATTCTTCTGAGATCATTTAAAACAAATTTCATAATGCCATAATTTTTTTTAAATTACATTAACAAAATATTTAGGAACCACCATCAGAGGTATATATTTTCAGTCAATAAGCACAGAAAAACCAGTCTGCAATATTTGTATTAATTAAATTGGAATTGAATTTTTTAACCCTTTGTTTACTGTTTTTCATTCCACTAGCTGAATTAGAAAACTTAAAAGTAATACAAAATATTCAATATAGTCTTTTATAGGGTTGTTCAGAAAGTAATTTCATTTTTTGCATGAAAATTAATGACAATATTTTTATAGTATATAAATATTTTATTCAATTATATAATGACTATTTTGGTCCAACACATTTTGCTATCTTTCTGGTAGTAGCATGATTCCATGCTCATAGAACTTTTGACCTTTGCTTGCAAAAAACTGAACCAAGTGATTTTTGACATCCTTATTTGAACTAAATAGTTTGTTGTTTAAAGAATTTTGTAAAGACTGGAACAAGTAATAATCTGAGGATGCCAGATCTGGTGAATATGGTGGGTGCAGTAACATATCCCTTCCAAATTGGAACAGCTTCTGGCAAGTCATCAAACTTGTATGAGGTCTGGCGTTATCATGGTGAAACACCACCTTTTCTGTTAATCAATCCTGGCCTCTTCTGTTTGATGGAATCACTCAATTTGTCCAGTTGGTAGCAGTACACTTCTGAATTAATTGTGGAATTATCTGGTAGAAGCTCAAAAAAATAATTCCCTTGAAATCCCACCAAACAGAGCATTACTTTTTTTGATGAATATCTGCTTTTGAAGTGCTTTGAGCCAGCTCATCTCTTCTGTTTCATGATTGCTTGCACTCAACATTGTTGTAAACATTCCATTTTTCATCACCAGTTATGATGAAACGGATCATTTTCTTGATGTTTGAGCAGCAAATCTCTTTCTTTGAGAACATGTGGAACCAAAATATTGAGCTTTGAAATGAACTCAAGTGATTTTATATGGTCATGAATAGTCGAATTTCACAGATTCAATCTCAGCAATTTCTTGTGTTGTTATTTGGTGGTTTGCTTCAATCAATTCCTTTAGTTTGTCTTCATCACCTTTAACTGGCCTTCCAGAACGTAATGCAACTTTAATATCAAAATTGTCAGAATGAAATTTTGCAAATCAGTTTTGGCACTGGCATTCTGTTAACACATCTCCATACACTTCACATAACTTTTTTGTTGCTTGAACAGTATTCTTATCTTTTTGGTAATATAAAACAAAATATGCCAAAAATGCTCCTTTTTGTTTTCCATTTTTGATACAACACCAAAAAAAAAAAATTGCACAGAATCAAAAAATTTTTTTATAAACCTTGAAATGTCAGCTATCGAAATTTATAATGACAATATGGCTTAGAATGAAATTGGCGAGTTAAAAATACAACTAATGCCACTTGTGGGGAAAAAAAACGAAATTACTTTCCAAACAACCCAATAACATATTATGGTCATGAGAAGGGTAGAGATTTGAAACTATAACAAAAAGAATTTGCATTGAAAAACTATAACAAAAAGAACCAAAAGCTAAGCATTCTGCCAAAGTACAAAATTTTTAAGTGCTACTGATTGTTAACCTCTGAGATGATAAATTTTTTTTTAAATTTCCTATAAAATATATTAAGATAAAAAATAAGAAATCAAAATTTAAATGTTGAAATAGTGTATTGACTAATTTACTAAAAGGCCATATATAATATGCTAATTTAAAAATGATATTCATGTGTATCTAGTTCTTTTATCTCATAAATTTAATTCATAATGAATTGGTGACTTCTCATAATACTTTTACAGGGATTTTTGTTTACAAACAACATATGTACAGCTCCGGCCAAAATGTTTGTCACTTTCAACTAGGCTCTGGAAACCGGAAATCATGATCGACTACAGTTTCCAATTCACATACCGTGCTGCCTACATTGAGTGCGTTAGACATGTCCCACACGCATTCAAAGTAGGGGAGGTGGGTTACGCAAAGCATGGGAGGTAAATTGGCAAGACTACTAAAGTATTATCACTCGCAGAATTACTTTTTTATAATAAGGTAACATGGTTTGAAACCAAACATAATTATTAAGAAAGTAATATTTGAAAACAGTTTAAATACAAGTAAGAAAAGTAATCACTTAAGTTGTAATTCGTTTTCTTAATTCATAATATCCTAATTCTAAGAGAGACTTATTAATCAAACTTAATTTTAAAAAAATCATCTAATCTTCAAATCATAATGTTAATCATTTATGATTATATGTATATTTCAAAATGCAATCAAAACAATATATCTGTACAAAATGAGTATCTTTATTATGATATTTTTTATTTTGAATTTTTCATTAACTTTGTTCTTTCATTTTACCGTTGACTAGGTTTGCTGTTCTGAAGTTGTTCAATATACTGGTAATGCAATATACTATAAAAGAAATTATATAAACACTACCCTGAAATTATACTTTTATCAAAAAGTGCAAGAATTCAAAAAATTATTATATTTCTGTTATTTTTAAGATATTTGCTTGAAATTTTCAGTCTGTTATTCAATAATCAATTTTCAACTCCTATGTTTTTCTGAAAAAGTCATCTGTGATATTTTTGCTGTAACTTATTTTTAATTTATTGGTGAGAAAAATTGGGATTTTGTATATAATATAAAACATTATTATATACTTTATCAGTACATAACAAACTCAGCACTAATACGCAGTAGAGAAAAAACATTTATTTCACAAAAACATCGCATTTTTTCTCTACTGCATATTAGTGCTGAGTTTGTAATGTACTGATCATAAGAGTTTTAAGCAGTTATTAGAAGAATTTTGGTTTTATATACTTTATTTTCTTATAAATTAATTTTATATATAAAAAAATCATGTAAGCATAAATGTGTTGTGAAGTATTATAAACATTAATGTATGGAAGCAAATATTAATGGGGCCTGAAAGATTTTTGTCATAATCTTTATTCATAAATATTCAAGATTTCATAGATTTGAGAATCCAGTTTCTATAATTGCCCAGGATATATATTATACCTGAGCAAATAGATTTGGTTAATGGACTAAATGAATAAAAATAAGTTCACTCCTTATTAGAAAGCACCAAAATTTCATAAGTCTAAAGCAGGATAACACAGAACAACGCATCACATAAAAATAAAGATATTAAACTTTAATATGGAAGTATTTTTGGCCTTAAATTTAGGCCCTCATCAATTACAACTGCAGAGTACAGCATTCTAATATAAATGGAGAATGCATTCTATAAAGAATATCACCATAGCAACCAGTATATTAACAAAAATTAAACATTTGTACAATAACAGATAGATATGCAGAATAAATATAACATTGGTTAAAATGTTAACATTAAATAGTTAATTAAAATTACATAAATATTATTAATATTAATAATTAGAAACAAAACGGAAACAAAAAATTTATCATATAAAAACAAGTTAAAATTTTACAAACAAGTAATCAATATGTCTAATTAGTCAGAAAGTGTCCTGTATATGTCCAAAAATACCATAAGGGAATTCCAGACTTAACAACATTAAATACTAAACCAAAAACTAACAATTCTCCTCATACTATATCCATGCTCAATTTATAAGTATAATTTCAGAGTAGAATCTTAGCTCAATTCTAATTATATTATATCCATGCTCAATTTATAAGTATAATTTCAGAGTAGAATCTTAGCTCAATTCTAATTAATGGTCTGCCTATCTTGGGTTTTTCTTTTATATATTTGTAAACTTTCAGCCACTTTACCTTCAATGGTTCTTCAATAATTGCATTTTGTCAGCAAATGTTAGTGCAAAAATGTAAGGTTCTCTGTGCTAAGCTGTATTTTTTATCATTATCATTCATGTGCTTTTTAATTCATTTATTCAAAGATCTTGATATGTATTTAACATAAATTTTGTTTTTCTCAGTTTTTATTTCTGAGGGGAATTTTGTACACCTCTGGGGGCCATATCTCTATCAAGTCGTTATCAGATCTCATTATCTGAAATAATGCATTTCTACAATTATAAATCAATTTTTTTCATATAGCATTTTTCAATTTGTTTTTAAATTTTAAAATAGGCTGATTTATATTCAAAGGACTTTTTGTGGTATTTAATATTTTTTTCATTTGAATTTATCTCCATAAATTTCAAATAGTTTTTCTCCTATAATCATGGGTTTCTGCTTAGACACACATCCATTTCAATTCCTCCTGTCTAGCTCATTGTGAACAGCGATATGTAATGAATCTTTGAAGGAGCAGTCTAAATGCAGCAATCTGATAATGCCATGACTCAAATTGCTTTTAATAAATAATGGTAGATAGATGTCTTATAAATGGCAGGAATTGTTAGTCTCATATTCACCATTAACAATTTTAATCTTTAAATCTGACTCAAAATCACTTTCCTTTTAATTTTTTAGGGATAATCCTAAGGATTGATTGACAAGACAATTTCCAAATTCAGTTCTGAGCTGATGTTTTCTCTAATAATAAGAATATTATCTACATACTTTTTATATAAACAAAATTTTCTCTAATAAGAAACAATTTTTGAATTTTTTTTTTCCTCACAATAAGTTTTGCTAATATTTTAGCTAAAAGGCTACCAATTAGAACTCTCCTGTTTGCATATAAAAAATTCCCTTTAAGCCATATGCTCTGTTGACATATATAGAAGGAAGTAGAATAAAAAAATTATAAAAAAATGAATTGAAAATTCATTCCTAATTTTATAAATCCAACTTTTAGAGATCAGTTTTGTTGTGTGTATTTATTGAAAATATTCCTTTTTATAGTGTTTCCTAAATTATTTTAGTTGTTGAAATATTATTTTAAATTACCTGTAAACAAACATTGTTTATAATTGAACCACTCAATAGAATTTAGATTTTTTTATCCCATCTTGTCAATTTTATATCAAAGTTATTCTGATTTTAGGATAAGATTTAAATGATATTTTTAAAATTTTAAGTAAAGTATTTTTCGATCATGATCCATTGAAATAAAACAAACTGCTTAACTTCGTAACTATAGTTCACAGTAAATACAGTACTTGAAGCAGTATAAAATATAAAGTTTTTATTACACCAACAAAAACATTTTCAATACAAACAGTATCATCATCAGTTGTACATAGAATAAAATAAAATCAATTGGTTCTAGAATAGAATACAAGAAACTAGAACATTTTTAAATTTAAAGAAGGTAACAGTCATACAATTAAATAAATAAACATATAAAATCTTGTTATATGTTATTTAGTTTAATTATTTTTTTATATGTTTATTTATTTAATTGTATAACTGTTACCTTCTTTAAATTTAAAAATGTTCTAGTTTCTTGTGTTCTATTCTAGAACCAATTGATTTTATTTTATTCTATGTACAACTGATGATGATACTGTTTGTATCGAAAATGTTTTTGTTTGTGTAATAAAAATTTTATGTTTTATAATGCTTCAAGTGCTGTATGTACTGTGAACTAAAGTATTTTTCATAAGATGAGCTATAAAATGCTTAAAACTGAAAAAATATTGTAGATAACAGGAAATTATTGGTTAATTCTGTTAAAATAAACAAAAATATATCTTAATCATTCATTTTTTGTTTTAAAAAAAAATACATACTTAATATTTCCAATAACATACGTACTTTTAGCTTACTTTCTGAAGAAAAGTGAGGTTTATGACATCATTACCTGTCTGTCCGCTCTAATGACTTTTGAACGGATTAGTAGATTTTTCATGAAGTTTATTAGGGATGATATAAAGTCAATCCTCGGTTCACGAAAGTCTCGGATCATGAACAATTCGGTTTATGAACAAATTTTCCGAATACGAAGCATCTCGGATGACGTACTCTATCTCGAGTTACGAACACGCAAGCCGTCCATATCGTGGAGCCATAAGCTGTGAATATCAGTGTCGGCAGTATTCGTAGAAGAATGATTTAGCGGAAAATAACCAGATTCGGAAGGGAGATGTTCCTTCTTCTTTGATCCGTGAAATTTATGCAAAATAGGATGAGATGCGAAGTATCACGGAACGATATCACTCCGATAAAGTAGTAGCAAGCCTCAGCATAAACATTTTCAATGATTATGCCATGTGTCACTTTAGAAATGTTTTAAAATGTACACAAAAACAAATCACACTGGACAACTTTTATGTGAGACAGAGGCCATGTGGGTCTGAAGCAGAATCGAGTTGTGTCAAAAGGCAGAAAAAAGAATCCCCTTCCAAACAATAGCGTTTCGCTTCCTCACCACCTTCCACTTACGCCGTCAACTCTTCTCCATATAGGTACGATAAAACTAAATTAAGTTTTCGTCTATATTTGATCCGTTTAATGCTGTGTTTATCTTTTTGTGATAGATTTAATGGCTTCTATTGATTTTGTGTTAAGAACTTGGGCACATTACTGTTATAAAAGTTTAAATGGACAATCATCTGGGGTCCAAGAACGGATTAATCCATTTTACGTTAATTCTTATGGGGAAAATAGTTTCGGTTTGCGAACAGCCTTTAGGAACGAATTAAGTTGATGAACCGAGATTTGACTGTACTACCAGAAATGACCTGCATGCTGCATCTTTTAATCCAGTAATTCCATTTAAATGTGAGAGCGATTCAAATTTTTGAGATATTCTATTTAGAAGAAGCTCATAAATTACAGTACATTTCACAAATATTTGAGTTTTCCGATCTCTCCAGTATTTCTCTTACAAATTTGAACTCTTCCTCAGTCTCAATGTCACAACTTTTTATTTGGAAAGATTAACTTTTACAGATTTTATGATTCAAATATTAAAACGCATCTGTTGCAAACCTCTCGTTAATTTTGTTTCAGTAATGTAGAAGGAAAACGTGAGTTTTCGTATAAACTATTATACAAGTATTAGCAACAATATGATTCGTGCGAAAAATTTTTCATGCCATCACAATACTTTAATTCTCCTTTACCATAAACAGTAATAAACCTAAAAACTTCCTTCTCCATAAACTGTTACATAATTCATATTCTATCCCTTAAAATTTTTTAACTAATTGATCAATTTTTAATGAAATTTAGTAGGAGAATGAAGACCTCGATAGCAGATCAATTAGCCATTTATCTTCAATTGCATAAAATATTCAAATTCTGAAGATTTCTTTCTAAATAACTTTTAAATTATTTTATAAAATTCGAGAGAGAGAAAGTCATTAGTAACCTCCAGTTGGAAAGCTGTGTACAACAAAAGAAAGCGGCATATTTACAAAATAAAGAGCTCTCGGGAGAGAATTAGGAAGACCACAAATTCTATTTAATTTTAACAATTTATTTTAATAATTAATATTATAATTAAAATATTAAAAATGTATAATAATCAAATTTTCCCAACGAATCTATAATAAATCCTTATATCGTTTTTATATAAAAATTATGTAATCCTTGTTTTGATAAATTAGAATATTTTTATAATAAATTATCATTTTATAATCGATTTAATTAATTCAATTAGAATATTACTCAATATAAGTTTATATTGTTATGTGATGTAACAGAATATTACACAGATACTCGTATATTGAGATTTAAAATTTTAATTATTACACGAATGAGTTTTACCATACAAATTTAATAAATTTGAACTATAATCAAATCGACATGCCTTTGGGATTTATAAAAATTGATTTTGCTTCTGCCGGTTAAATTTAAACGATTAACTTAATCTTTAACCAATCAAATCTTCTAAACAAAAAAAAGGCATCTCGATCGCATATATTTTGAGAGGAAAAATTTAATACAGTATGTTTATTATTCATTAAAAAGATTGAAACTATTATAAAATCGAATACATTATAACCAAATTTCATTTCACTTAGCTCCAATTATTTTAAAAAATTAAAAAATGGTAAAGAAAAATAAACAGGATTATTATTTATCCACTTTGAGCGAGCACACGAATGGCATCGAGTCAAAGAAACTGTGTTATCAATCATGTAGCCCAGTGGTTCTCAACCACTCCGCACTACAACTGATCTCACCACTACGATCAATAATTTTTCGTGGCACTCGTGTGCCGCGAAAAATTAACAATGGATAGTACGCATGTAATTGTATGAAACATATATATTAATAGCGAAATGTGGTTGACTGGATATCCCTTTTGCATTGTACCTATTCCTATAAATCATTCATCCATCAATTTATAATTTAACTACATAATTTTATACTGTTATTATCATGATTTAATCGATTCCTCTTTTATTATTTTATATATCTTTGTGGTCGCATTTTCAGAATTCAAAATCTATGTGATGGGATCCACGATAGGTAAAGCGAAAGATGGGATATCCAGATTACCTGAAAAAGGTCTAAATTATGGATCCCGAGGTGAATCCCGTTTTTCAAGTAGAAACCAGCAGACCTACGTTAATTCAGTAGATGCAAAACAGCTATAAAATGTATATTAAATAATCAACCGTGAGTTGAATACTTAATTTAAATTTTTTAATGTCATTACACCAATAAAAATCTTGAGACATTTTACATGTTAAAGAATTTAGCATAATTTCGATTGTATGATAAATTGGAGTCTGTAATTTTACACATATTGTATCTAAAGGTTGATTTTTATGTTTTTCCCGATGAAATTAAAACAAAATAGTATAATTTGATTTATTTTTAATTAAATGCTTTCAAAATTTATTTTTATAATAGCATCTTTACAAAATTTTAAAAATTAAAACTGACTCGCAATTTATTGCAAACGTGATAAACTTTATTTTTTTAGTATGTTTTTATACGAAACTGTTGAAATTTTTTACAGATTTTCAGATATAAATTAAATTAATTCTGTTTTTTCTTACAAACTCCTTCCGCATTAAACTCGTAGGCAAATCTATCGATATCTGGAGGTGTCGGAGGCAATACGCATTCCAGACCTTTACCACAGGTATCAAAAACTTTCCACGGTCCACCGCACACTTCGCCCATCTTCTGTAATAAATTTTATCAGTACCTTCTTAGCCATTATATTTTTGCTTTTTAGAAAAATATCAAATAATGCTTTTGATATTTATATATGTATAAATACCTTGGCGCAACTTCTGTAATAAATTTTATCAGTACCTTCTTAGCCATTATATTTTTGCCTTTTAGAAAAATATCAAATAATGCTTTTGATATTTATATATGTATAAATACCTTGGCGCAAACTCGGCAACATCCGCAAACATCGAAAACTGTTCCGACCGAACATTCTTCCTCAGTTTTATTCACGCAGTTTATCTGGTCGCAAGGCAAACAAGACATTGACAGCCCTTTACTTAAAATAATAATTTTTTTTCAATTTATTTAGGTGAAAAAATCAACATAATTAAAATATCTATAAAAATCGCTTACCCATACATATAAAACGAAATGAATGAAATCATCAAAAATTTAAAATCCATCCTTAACAGAAAATAATGATGGCAGATAGATGGTATTACTTGTGTGGAATGAAGGATAAGTTGATATTTATATTTGTTTGGTAGCGTAAGTTTCCTTCATTCGAATTTTCGAATAATGATCCGTCTCGTTGTCTTAATGACAGATTTCCCATGGAAACACAATGATAGTCCTGTCACCCATGTCACAGCTTCGTTTACGTCATTAATATTTTCAATAGCATTATGATGACATCCCGAAAAATTCCCGCGGAAACTACTTTTATCGGATAATTCTTTTGTGACGAATGACAGATATTTTTCTATTTTTCAACCATCAAAAACGTTGTTAAATACACCTTTCAAACGTTAAATAACAGTTTAATTATTCGTATCTCGTACCTGTTTCGTCACTTTAGCTATATATTTTGTGAAACTTTTAACCATTTAAAATAACTAAACTCCCTATTTTTATATAGTAAAAAAGTTAAAAGACAAGATTCTGAATAATTTCAGAAATTTTTTAATTCATATTTTTTTCTAATGATTATTATTTTCATATTATTATAATTTATTTACAGTTTCAGATAATTCGCAGTTATGTATTTTTATCAACTCAAAATTTTATGTAAATACTGTGTATATACCGTATATAGGTATAATTAAACTACATTGAAATATTGCAATGTAGTTTATTTTGAAAAAGTATGTAAATCATAATTAAATAACATTTAATTTCTCTGTTTTCAATGAAAATTATGTAAAAGTTTTTATTAAAGATTGATTCTAAATGGAGTACAATTAATATTCATAAGTCGTTGAAGTATTTCTTCCTTAAAGGTTCTTTCTACACAGTTTTTTGAACTTCCTGAAAAATTTGCCTTTCATGACTTATCCCCGTTTCAAAATAAGTGATTCAATTTTTATATATTGTTGGCTAGACTCTGCCAGCCGTTAGATTACTCAGTATTAAAACTTAATATCGAAAGAAATTAAACTCGGAACCAGACCTTGGTATGGCAGTGTCAAATAACATCGAACCAGCATTTTCAGAAATTATTAAACAAACGCCAGCCCATTGCGCTCGTTAAATTGTAATAAGAAGAATAAATACGTTTCTATGTTTATAATAAAAATAATGCGCGATTATAAGCTTTTTTGGATATTACGTAAGGCCTTATTTCCCACAGTTGTTATTTCCTCTTTAAAACACTAATTACAATAGATTTCTACTCGATCAATTGGGGGTAGGCGCCATTTATTTTTTCTGCTCTTAGGGGTAGCAGTAAAAAAATTTTGGAGACCACCGCTCTATCGTTTAGCCCAGGAGTGGGCAATCTTTATTTTTGTAGGGGGCCGTATAGAAAAATTTATGATGGGCCACGGACCAAAACAAAAACAATCGATAATAACAATATTTATTTAAAAAAGAGAAGGTACAGATATGTAAGTACATTACATAGCGTTGGTATTAGATATAATAAAATAATGGTGGCCCATCCCTAGTATAGCCTACTCGGCGCCTACCTTCGGTATTATTTTCCAATAGTTTAATTAAAAATATAAGCTTTTTTGGATATTACGTAAGGCCTTATTTCCCACAGTTGTTATTTCCTCTTTAAAACACTAATTACAATAGATTTCTACTCGATCAATTGGGGGTAGACGCCATTTATTTTTTCTGCTCTTAGGGGTACGCAGTAAAAAAATTTTGGAGACCACCGCTCTATCGTTTAGCCCAGGAGTGGGCAATCTTTATTTTTGTAGGGGGCCGTATAGAAAAATTTATGATGGGCCACGGACCAAAACAAAAACAATCGATAATAACAATATTTATTTAAAAAAGAGAAGGTACAGATATGTAAGTATAACATTACATAGCGTTGGTATTAGATATAATAAAATAATGGTGGCCCATCCCTAGTATAGCCTACTCGGCGCCTACCTTCGGTATTATTTTCCAATAGTTTAAATGGTTGGTATTATAAAATAATGTGGCCCGAGGGCCGGTGGTTGCCCATCCCTAGTATAGCCTACTCGGCGCCTACCTTCGGTATTATTTTCCAACAGTTTAAATATATAATCGATCAAATGGCTAATAATCGACAGATTACCAACCAAATCCTAATCTAATAATTACGTATAAGCGATTTACTAAAACATCCGTAATAAAATTATTACCAGACATAAATTACAAAAATGGTTTATTTATGGAAGAATTACATGGAAAAGGTGCATTTATTTTCCAATAGTTTAAATATACGAAACACTAAAATGGAATAATCGATCTAATGACTAATAATCGACAGATTACCAACCAAATCCTAATCTAATAATTAGGTATAAGCGATTTACTAGAGCATCCGTAATAAAATTATTACCAGACATAAATTACAAAAAATGGTTTTATTTATGGAAGAATTACATGGAAAAGGTGCATTTCCAAATATTTTTATCATTAATTACAGTTTATAGGCGTGGTACTGGGTAGAGGACTTAACTTTCACCAGTTTCCCGATGGACGCACCAACCGTGCGTGTCGTTACTTTGGTGGACGGCGAAGTAACCCTGGCTATCGCATCCAAAAGTATGGGCCGCACCTAAAATTGAAAATATTGGCACTTGCGTTTGCAAATATTTTTATCATTAATTACAGTTTATAGGCGTGGTACTGGGTAGGGGACTAACAGTGGTTTCACCAGTTTCCCGATGGACGCACCAACCGTGCGTGTCGTTACTTTGGTGGACGGCGAAGTAACCCTGGCTATCGCATCCAAAAGTATGGGCCGCACCTAAAATTGAAAATTTATAGCGGAAAATATTGGCACTTGGAAATTAAATAAGAAAATTAATTAAAGGCGAATGTCGTCATAGAATATAAATATTATATTTAAATAAGCCAAGATAAGAATTGCTCTTAACATTCCATGTAAACAACCGAAATCTTTTCCCTTAGCTTTATTACTATTTGAATTATTCGATTATTAATGGAAAGCGTTTTCGTATTCGATCATTTTCACCCTCCAGCTTATTAGTTATAAGAAGAGAATTAGTACAGAATATCTGTAAGGTATTTTCGTCAAATTCCTTTACTACGTAGCAGCGTAAAAGTTTCACCCTCCAGGTTATTAGTTATAAGAAGTACAGAATATCTGTAAGGTATTTTCGTCAAATTCCTTTACTACGTAGCAGCGTAAAAGAAGGTATTTTATTAAAATAGTAAATAAATCGAACCTGATTTTTCCAGTTGGTGATTTTTTATAACGCAATTACAGCTTTGGATGTTTCGAGAAGGCCCCAACAAGTTTCCACCGTCTTTATCGAAACACCATTTCCACTTAGGGCTGTCTACCGTCTCTTGAAGAGGCGAATAATCTCCGTTTTCGTCGCAATGGTAAATTATGTAAGGTGTCCTTTCGTTCAGTTGATTAGCGCGAGCGCTGGCGCAACCTAAAACGGTCCGAGGAAAAATTATTATTATTAAATAATTTAAAAGGTGAAATATATCGTATACGATTTATGTCACTCGTCTAGTAAGATATCACTACTGTTGGTGGTAGTAGCGACATCTTATTAGGATCGAAATTCGACCGATTACAACCGAATTTGACATATAGACGTTTTCTACCTGGTCTAAAGTTTTCTAAGAATTTCGACGTAACTATTATTTAATCGTGTGTTTATTAGGGTTAAAAGACGATAATAAACACATTTTAATAAACCAACAGTTTTCGCTTTAAAAATAAATGCCGCCTACTACAAAAACACGTAAAAAGTAAATATCAAAAAGTTTGGTTGTCGGCTGTAATATAGAAGCGATTATACCATTGAAACTTAAATTAAGCGATAATTTCGTTTAAATAGCTACTTAAATTATAGCCAACATTAATTTGGCATAACTCTGGCATTACTAGTATATTATTACTAAAAGATAATTAATTATATAAAATATTACTGGAATACGCTCGGGACACAGTAATTACGGTCGAAATTATCTGAAAGTAAAAAAAATTGCATTAATAAATTATAATTAAACTTATTCGAGATTTTATTATTTAGAAAAATAGGAAACGGTTGCTACCAGAAACATTATTTACTCTATTTTGTAATTCTATCATTTTTCGGCCAATTTACCGCGTCCCGTTAGCTTAACCACCAGTTATCCGTTTTACCTCAGTGAGGTCAACGATCATTGGCAGTTTAACGTCGGTAACTACCAATAATAAAACAGATAACTAGTGATTAAAACTAACGGGAACTTTAAGGGGAACGATAAAACCGGGCCTTCGTCTAACTAAAACAGTCGGTTAAGAAATGGTTAAAATTTTCATCAATTCTAGCCTTAGCCTACCATTCGGAACAGATGGGTTCGGATATACCACTAGAGACGTATACAGTATAGCTCATCGATTTATTAATAAGAAATATATTTAATCTTACAGAAAATGGAGTAAAGAAAAAACCATGGACTTACAGCTACGATAATCGATGCCTTCATTTTAAACAAATCCTTACTTTAGTTATAACTGAAAATAATACAGATGTTAGACCATAATTTATATAGAGAAATATTGATTTTTATCAACTACTTACCAACGATGGTCGGTCGACGTTTCTCTTCACTCTTAGAGCATATTTATATAGGAAGTCTGTTATCAGTCCATGGCATCTTTATATTTACTTAGAAACGTACGTATCTTACGGTAAACGCGGTACTTTTCGGAAGCTAATCTATTTGATTTTCGTAGATATCCTAGAAAGTAAATGACGTCTATTTCGAAAGAGTTCTTAAAACGATTATAAATAATAATTTTAGCGGGAATTTCAATCGAGTCGAATTTTACCAGTAAAATCTTTACTGGTAAATTTATATTACGTTATATTATTAAGGTATATAACAGTGTTTATAACAGCAAATTTAAAATCAAGAAATAATAGAATGTTGTCCGTGTCATTTTATCTTAATACGGTACTCCTATACATTTATATAATACCCGGCCATAATCTTTTTGCACCCCGTGATAAATTGGAAAATTAATTTAAATCTATTAAATATATTCTCCACCAATTAAACGCTTAAATCGGACGTCAAAAAATTGGGTACAGCTATTTGTTATTGGCGATGAAATCTAAAAAATATATACAGTTGAACCCCTATTTTACGTTTTTCTAGGGACCGAATAAAAAGTATGGAAAATTGAGGAAAGTGTAAAATCAAGGAAGCTGTTTTAGGATCAAATTTTTAATTAACAACATTTAATTTAAATTAACATTACAATATTTCTTTTATGTTAGAGGAGGAGCGTAATAAGGATTAATTAAATAATAAATAAATATCCGATTAACTTAAAAAATAATCATACAACCTTAAAAGACTTGGTTGCCTTTCATGAATGTTTTACAGTACATACTGTATTACTTTCCAACCACTTTTTCAATGTTTGCTGTTTTTTCTTCGTTGTTCTGGCTTTATAAAGTTCATTTATTATTTCATTACATTTCAGAATAATACCTGTATTTTCATTTATGTTGTTTGCCAATAAATAATTTCTTGCTGATTCAATTCCTTTGAGAGCTTCAAAAAATGTTGTTTGCGGTACTTCATGAATATTTTCCTCTTCCTCTGCAGATACAGATACTTCTACATTTTCATCTACAGATTGAAGTTGAAATTTTCCTCTGCAGATACAGATACTTCTACATTTTCATCTACTATTTCGTCATGTGAAGCGTGGAAGTTCTGTATTTGAAGACGATTAGCAATATGTAAAGACTTTTCTCAAAGAATGCTGCCACTTATTGAAACATTACTGGCACGAGCTTGTTTAAACCACTCAGCGAGGGATAATTCTAATTTCTCTAAAGGCGATTTTTTAAGAGATTTGCATTTTTTAGAAAGAGGTCCACATTTTGCATAACAGTTTTCTATTTCATCCCGACTTTTTATTATGGTATTCAAAGTTGAGACAGATAGTCTGAGTCTCTGTGCAAGCTCTGACTTGTTCCAACATGATTATCGTATTCCGTTAAAATATCCATTTTATCTTTAATACTAAAAGATTTACGTTTCCCAGAAGTATTATAAAACTCATTTTCGAATTGACACAAATACAGTATGAACACAAATCTACCTGAATTGTTGTTCTAAAATTCATAGAAGTGCTGTAACACGGTTGCACGGTAACAGCAACGTTAATATCCAAAAAACAAATATGGCGCCAAAATTATACTGTTGCCATCTGAATTATTACTGTCTGGCAACTTTCAATCTTGGTTAAAAAATGCAAAATAGGAGAAAAATTTTAAATTGGGACTCGAAAATAAAGATGTAATTTTGAGGAAAATGTAAAATCGAGAAATGTAAAATACAGGAAAACTTATTATTACCCTTACAGGGAATTTGGCTAGGGAAAATAGAAAAAGTGCGTAAAATCGATGAAAACGTAAAATAGGGGTTAAACTGTAATAATAATCGTAGCATTCTGGTAATATACTATATAGGGGAAATAGAAAAAGTGCGTAAAATAGGGGTTAAACTGTAATAATAATCGTAGCATTCTGGTAATATACTATATAGGAAACAATGGTAAATGGTTTGGATTTCTCGTTTTCGTCCAAATATATTAAATTTTCTGCTGATAAAATATAAAAACCATACTGGCAAATTTGGTCGGTAATACGTAAATGCTACTTGAATGAATTTGCAAATTTGTGTGTTTACCAATACGGAGAAGAGACGAATTTCGGTCGTACCATCGATAACGCGTCGATCGATACTTTTCATTTTATGACGTAACATTTGTTATTTTTCTCTTAGCTAATTTTCCCAGATTTCTGATAAAAAAGCGCCAGAGAAAAACAACTCGGTCGCTTATCGCCAATTTATTATGTTTAAAACGAATAAAAAACACGGGTAAGAAGAGACTAAATATCGATAGCGATTATTTTGGTGACGCCATCGAAACGTTAACGATGACGGTGACCTAATGTTATTTATATTAATATATCTGGTTCGATATTATTTATTCGCTTTCGGATTTCTAACTCCATACATTTTCCTGCTAAAAATTCTGTCTTCCGAATTTTTACCACTATCTTTATACGTACTATCTATCGACTACCATAATATTAATATTTTAATAAATTATAGCGGCGTAAACAATTAAACATCCATCTAAATACGGTAAGAGCTGGTTTAAGGCGGGGGATACGTTCCGAGGAAACCCAGCGCTAAATGAAACAGCGTTAAAGGAGGTTATTTTAACACTTAAATAATGAGGATGTGAAACGGGACTGTGAATAAAAAATATATACGTAGCGTTTTTTTAATTTTATTTATAACACGTATTATTACTATTATATTACATTAATTACAATCATTTTTTATCGCTAATATCGATTTGTATTCATAAATAATTGGTGAAAAAACTCTTAAAATTAGAAGATAAAAAGTTTTAAGAACAAAAAGCAGTAAAATTTAAACAACGAAAAATATCGATGAAAGAAAAACGTTCTAATTTCGAGGAACTATACTTTAAAGTGGCAACATTCGGGTTAAAATTAAAATGAGATAATTGTTATTTCTATTACGGTAAAATAACATCGATGACCGATAATAAATACGAACTGTGACAGCAGCAGACTTTCGTATATACTGCACTGAACTGATATCAAAAGCACTGTGAGACTGCATAAGAGTATCGATATAATAAATTCTTCCGATTTCGGATTTATGTAAGAATAACGGTTTGAAAAACCAGGCCAAAGTGAATCGATAAAAATATAGAATTCGAAAAAACCGCGTTATATCGAAACAGCGATAAGCGGGGTCTTACTGTATAAAAAACTGAAATTTTGAATTAAACGGTAGGAATACGGTGTCGTAAAAGCCGATGTGGCTCCCAAGTTTTAGCCGTTTAAAAAGACATTGGAACAACTAATTAATGGGTTATTACGAAATTCGGTAAGAAAGTTGTATTATTGAAGATGATTAGCCATTTTTCCCCCGTGTCCGACTCCACTAGGAAAGTAGCGCGGTTCAATGTTAGCGGTTGGGGTGGTAAACATCGCTTGGTAAATTGACGGATGTCGAAACCTCCGACGTTTCTGCCTAATAACTTTTCGAGTACAGTAATACCCCGGAGTTACGTAATAGGTGGGACTGGGAAACGTAACGTAAGTGGAAAATTACCCGAGTCGGGATACCTATACATTCCCAAATCTAATTTCGGGTACATATGTATTAGATTCTTAACTGGCTCTTTATTACCCAGAAAACAACAAATTACCAATGCTTATAATATGTAGTTGTAATTAAAGACTTTTAATCAACGATCAGCCGATGAAATGATGTACAGTCGGTTTCAAAAAGGCGTTCACTCCCTTGACGGGAGCTGAGCTTACCGGAAGTTGATCGGTTATCTCACGGAAGCTAAAAATGGACGCATCCGTTCCTAAGAATAGGGGTGAGGTATTCCAATGCCATGGGTTAATTATCGCGCTCTGAACAGAAAAGACTAATCGCCGCTCACTATTTCGAGCCAGGCAAACTTTCTAGTTACCAACTGAGTAAATAGATCGCACGCTCTAATATCATTTTTTAAATTTTGAATATTGGTAGTTATGAATATGATATTTACAGATTTATTTTTTAAATTCTAATACGCTAATATAACTATATCGTATTTGTTAGCCGCCAAATAGTATATATCAGGGGTGTTCAACCTTTTTTACTACGCCAGCTACTTTTGCTATACTAAGTTATTCGGCCATCTATTCTCTTATAAAGATCACGTTCCCTCAACCCGATATCTGATTACGTAACCCGATGAAGTTAAATGCACTCACTCACTTCGGAGCACCACTCTCTGAGCTGCAAAAATTTTTTTGTTTATTTAAAAATTTATTTATCGCTTTTAATTATTTTAACTCAACGAATAAAACAAATACAGTGATACCTCGGTTCACGAACACAGGCTTTCCAATCAAGAGTTAGAATCTTGTCTTTTAGAAAATTTATATGAGGGGGTCTATGTCAGGCTCATAGTCCAGCAGACTTCCACAAGTGTTGGCAACTTGTGATAGATCCTGAAAATGGCATAGATGCTTAGTGATTAATGATCGAGAACTATTAAAAAAAATTAATCATGAATATAAACATGACACATGATTTCTAAGCCAATCCTCTTATTCTTATTGGAAAATGTCATATTGTTATGATTTTTTTCTTTTACTGTATTCATTGGTCGTTCTGACAAATAAGTTCAGAATTCAAGTTTCAGGTATGATCTTCCTGCTCAAAATCACCAATGAAATTGGTACAAGTAATTAAAGAAGCTTATTTTGTTCAGGGGCTTTGTATATTCTGAAAATAATTAACAAAAGATCATTGTTTATTAGATATTATATAGATATAATCTATATTAGATATTAAATATTCTATAAAATCTTTATTTGATAAATAGGAATTTTATAGAAAATTAAATTTTCCCAATTAAATTATGTTTTTGAACTTCTGATTTTGATAGTTCTTAAAGCACAATAATTACCTTTCACATAATATATCAGATTTAGTAACTTACATTTCAACAGAACTCACAAGGAGAGGTTCAGACATTCGGGTCACCGATTTTTTTGAAATTTCGCATACTTATAGTAGTCCCCTAGGACAATATAATGTGTGAGCAATAAAGTGCACAACTCAAGCATTGCCGAGAAAATCACACGAGAAATTTCGTACTGAGTTCATATAATCTAAAATTTAATTATCCTTAGAATGTCTCAGCAGCACAGTGGTTGAAGATTTGTTTTTATAATTGCGTGTTCAATTCTTAGCTTTGACAATTTTATTATTATTATTTTTCTCTTATATTGTTTTATATAAATACAGTGATACCTCAGTTCACTAACACATTCCGTTCCTTGACCCTGTTCGTGATCCGAAAAATTCGTAATCCGAATCAATTTTTCCCATTTAAACTGGTTAAAGTGATTGCAATGTTGATTATAATGTGGATCACGAGCTGTGGAGCTCGTGATCTACATTATAATACAATGCTCAATAAGGTTAATATCAGAAGATTGGCTGATCAATCCATACGAACTATGAATGCATAAATGTATTCAACAGTTTCAGTCAGACAAAATTAATAATTTTATTAATCGATTTATGGGCCACGTGCTTACGCCATCTATTCAGTCGTCCTAATTCTAAAACAACTTTTTTGATTCTGCCAACTCTTTCTTCCAATAAATAAATAGATAGAAAAAAATACAAATCCTTTTAACTACTAGAGAACGATGATCTGATCTTGAAGGGATTACTGTATCAATCCGGCTAGGCATTGCCGAGAATCGTCCTTAGGATAAAAAAATCTCCAACTGCGCCTGCATACGGACGAATAAGGGGTTTAAGACTTCGTCTCTATAGCGTCTGACATTCATATGTTCTCTTGAAAGCACATTCAGGATTGTGCAGTCGCCAAACGAAATTCTACTACAAACCATTAGGCTACCTCCACCATAAGTGTCTCTTTCTCCAATATTACAGGGAAAATAGCGTATCTTTGATTGTCTCTAGATCAGAATACGCGTGGATTCACATGACACAGCAAATCTTCGCTCATCTGTAGAGAGTAACAGATCTTCATTGAATTTCACTCCAACTGATACAATATTTTGCCGATTTCAAACGTTTCCTCCCGTGACGGAGGGTGAGGGTACGCAGAGTGATGTTGGCCCAGCATACAGATTTCCTTTGTATAGGCTTTTGTTCACAGTGGAAATAGTAATAGCATATCTATAACCGCAGTCAGAACCATCCTCAGGTGTGTCAGAGTAGCGCTCCACTACCTTCGAGCTGATAATCGAAGATATCAATCATTATTAAGTCTGGAACTTCCATCACTACCTTCTAGATGCTATTTTAGAATTTTGCAATGTTGATTATAATGTGGATCACGAGCTGTGGAGCTCGTGATCTACATTATAATCAACATTTAACCATCTGGCTACTTCTGATTGACTTTGGCCTTCTTCTAGTCTGTCAATCGCTCTCCATCTCAATTAATCGATTAAATGATTTCTGTTATATAATTATGTGCCATTTTATAAAATTCTGCTATTTAGATTTTCCTTTTTTCACACTTATGTGGAGAAATAATAACAACAGTGATAAAAAAGACAACTCAAACTTTAACTTAATAGTAATTATTATTGAGATATTGAAAAACTATATACAATTATATACAAAGGATTCATCTAGTCGTTACATGAAACATAACTATAATTTCTCAAAAACAAAATCAACATAAAGGTATCTAATTATGGAATAGGTACCCCAAATATGGAATACTATTTAAAAATACCAAAAATCAACCTTAACTTCTATGAGATACTTTAGGAACTTTGGTCAAATATAAAAAGGAACTTAAACTATTTGCAATAATCACAAATCCAGGTGTCGAACTCTGCACCAGCGCAATCACTATGTGCCCAGATTCCGCACACGAGGCATTTGTCCAGGTTTCTCCTCGAGTATCTTCAGAAAACAGTCTATGACAGAACATACACTCCACACTCGCTCGACTGACAAGTTGAAACCTGTACGAGCGTATAGTGATTGAAAGAGGTAGACGATCACTGTTTATTGCATCTAGG